>UZAN01047110.1:16383-27315 GCA_900618425.1 Echinostoma caproni
TATTATAAAACCTTTTTTAATGCAATTTCTCCGGGTTGTGAAAGACTTTCGTTTGGTTATTCAATAGATTTGCGATAATGGATTACATATCAGATAAAATAATGTCTCAAAACAGACAACAGAGATGGTAGGGATTTATGGAAATAAGTTGAGATAATTCTTGAGTCATTCCTATTGGAAAAACTTGTGTTTCCATATTTGATAAAGTTTGCGGTTTCCATGTTGAGATCATTCAATCTTGGCAACCAACTTCAGGCACGTTTAATTGACAATCATACAGACTAGAAACTATGTAGATCGAAGAATACAAGATATAAATTATTGTCCATAACTAAAGCATTAATATAGGTGATAAATATAATGAAACTCAATTTGATCACAAAGAAAATATCACAATCGGCCAGTACTGTGTATACCTTTTTCCCCTTTGCACATAGCCAGACAACCCATACACACGCGGAGCTGTATGCATGGAAGCTCTGAGCCCATGAAGCCCGCAATACAGCTGACTGCATTTAGCGGTCTTCGCAGATGCTTCGATTGAAAAAATACACTCGGACAAACATAGACACGATAACTATTTACACTAAAAAAATGGGGATCAAACGCATCAATGATTATGTTCGGTCAACATTTCCCACTCATGAATGCGAATTTGTCTGACATGAAGCCATACAATAATGCTTTTTAGACTGATGTGATGCAAAATCAAACTCTTGGATGATCACCGTAGCACCAGCTGTACCACAACGGAAAAAAACGGGACGCCAGTTTAAGATAAACATGTGTAAGGAAATCTTTTCAAAACAAATTTGAACGATACTAGGAATGCTTTGAAGCAGAAAATCTGGTCCAAACGTTCTAACCGATTACAAAGAAGTATGAGTTTTAGAAGCGATTTCCTTTAGTATAATTACATAAAGAGAACGTTTAGTTCAACCTAAAAACCAGGTAAAAAGTTCGAAGGAAACAGTCTGCCGTACACCGTCTTAAATAATCGGTAACTAAAGGAATGCACAATGTTTCATGGTATTGTACAGCATGTCATATCACGTTCCAATAAACGGGACTAACGATATACGTGCAGGCCAATATGTTCAATAGCCAGCACTCTACACCACTTTTTCTAGTGCAATTAACATTGTTTTCCAATCGACCGTTCAAAGTACCATGACGATGTAATTTTAGCCACACCTTAGAAATAAATAGAAAAAGGTATTTGTACTTGTCTACATTTATCTGTGTTCAAAGAAACAATCAATATCACTAAATACTTGCCTTCAAACTAGACCTAACATTCAGACACACTGGAATCGTATTTGACCGAGAGGCAACCCGAAGGTAGTAGCCGATGAATTCGCTGGTTGAAAAAGAACAGCTCTACAGTGGTAATCTTGGATTAGCCTATTCGCAACTGCTGTCTAGTGCTCTTTGTCGGTTATCACAAACCATTTTATCGCATGTAAATGCATGGAGTTGTGGGCAATCAACACTCTCCCACGGAGAGAAATTCACACTCAAGAGTTCCTAGTGCCTCTTAACAATCGATTGGGCTGTTACAAAATTGCCACCGTAAAATTGATCCAGCCATTCGCACAAGGTGATAACCCTCGACCGTGTAGCTCAAGGGTACGAACGTTCGCGGTTCGAGTCTTGACAGGGAAACAAAATGTACGCACGATGACAAGTCCCAAACAGGACGAAACAGCTGTCTAGTGCTCTTTGTCGGTTATCACAGACATTTCCATCGCATGAAAAAGAACAATATTTGAAAATTGTGATACAATCAGATCATGCACACTACGGTGCCATTCTTAGTCTGCATATTCTACATTTTGTGTTGAATATGTAAACATGGATAGAGTTCAATCATTTTATCTGGAGATATATTTTGCAACGTACAACTGTGTATTTGCTAAGAGATGAACTTATCCCAGCATATCAGTTTCAGTGGCCTTGAGAGTTTCTCGGAACTCGAAAGCTATTCCAAAACGAGGGTTTCTTTCCTTAATGCTCTAACCGTTCGGTTAGTCATTCTGTTGTAAATTATAATCGGTCACCCAAAATCAAATCAGCTAAAGAACGTTTTGTGGCAGCGGGTTTGTCTCTTCTCCCATAAATCGATCCATTTTAGAGTTCTTTGGTTCACCTGAGATATCTTGAAGGATCTCAAGCACCCAAAGCAAGGTACGCCAGGTCTGAATATTACACTTTTGTAGGTTAAAGTTGCAACCAAGTATGGATGTCAAGAAACGGGTTCCGAATTGATCGAAAATCAACAGCGAGGTGATTGCCAACGCGGTAGTCAACTGATATTTTGTGCCATTGAGAACAATCTCCATTTGCTTCCTCTTCAGATCCCATCTGTCTCTTCTGATAACAGGTGACATTTGTTTGCATTGATTCGTTTGCTTATCAACGGGAAATGCGTTCACTTTGTCACGAATAATTGTGGACAACCTGTTGATCTTACCAACCCGAAGTCAATAACTATAAAGTTTGAGATAACTACTGAAATGTTGACAGGAATAGATCGGATGTGAAAAAGATCATGGGTGAACGTTTCGTGAGAAACACTGTCGAGGATAAAGCATTGGCTTTTATCGATAGGTTATGAGAATTTCCTCATGAGAATTTGGCAGAATGCCGTCGGTTGAATGCTTGTGCGTCAGGGAAAATTGACATTAAAATGGATGGTGTATTGAAATTTGTTCGGTGATCGCAACAAAAGAAATGCTCTTCCAACTATTGGTAACCAGGGGGTAGAATGATACTTATTTTTACATCAGAGAGGGTAAACGTGAGCAGCCAAGCTGACACAATGATTGTACAAACTCCCGGGTTGATCACCTTGAACATTTTATATTCTTCTTGCCGGAGAACCTTCTCTTTAGCTGAATACAGTCCCCTGCAGGGTTACGCATCCGTCCTAAACGTACCATTTTCTTCACACTATTAATTTCCTCATGTGAGGGGAAAATGTTACTTCACACAACGAGTGGAAAAGCTGGTTGGCAGATTCTCGCTGTCTACGAATGGATCAATTTGGAAAACTCGATCCATGCGTATTGGGAACATGTAGTTGAAAGCTGGTCTCTCAGCAGTGCATGTGCTATGCGTTCCGGATGCACATTCAACGAAATTAATGTGAAAGTATGTGTGTGTTAGAAATCTTCACTAAATTTTCTAGTATTGCGATGTTTTGCCGGTCGAGTTATAATTCATCACGAATAGATATATAAAACAATCAAAAGGAAACCATTGGTCCAAACAAAGTTGTTTCACACAAAAGGAGTGTTGTAGCAACCTATCTTTCACAACAACGATTTCCGTAGGTTTTACAGTTAGCGGTTCTGTTCTGGTCTTCCGTGTACACTTACCATCCCACTGAAGTTGCAAGCTTTGCCGGGGGGGGGGGACGGAGTGAAGCTGTCCAGTGATCACGCGAGTAGCAGGCTTGTCTTCTACCGGTGGGGTTCCGAGTGGTTCTGAACCGCAGATAGCCTTTCAGTTCCTGTCTCTTCTGACTTTTTGTGTATGCGATGAAGTTCAACATCAAGTAGCGAGCTGGTTTGTTCACTTACAGGAAAAAAATTATTTTATCTGCGACATAAGCGAAAAACAACTAACATTATTCGTTTCAAAGGGATTGCAATATAAAAAACTAAAATCAAAACAACCTTTCGTCCTGTAAACAGAAACAGTTTTCCATGTGGAACTCAAAGATAGATCGGTAACTGTATATAACTAAGTTTAGTTTTCCAATATCTCATTCACTAGTGAGTTCAAATGAGTGTTTGTGCAAAACGGTGCTTTCTTTCGAGAGTGCAATCCTCGTCGTTGTTCACTTAAAAATAGGACAAACCGATAGCTTACAGCCGTTCGGATATCACACTAAAACAGTATCCGTGTAGAGCACACTGGGCGCTGAATCTATGAATCTAAATAACACCAGCGTGTATACTACGTTCACGGTGAGGCTTTTCTTCGAAAGCATGAATTATCTTAACAATCTCTTTCTCAACATCACAGCAGGCTTAAAATATAACTTCGGGTTTCCCTTGGTTGCTGGTTGCTCTCACATTACTTTGTCAAATTTGTCCTCATGCATTACGCACTTAGAATTTCCAGTCATTTCACTGAGCAAACGACACCGTTCACATGACCTAAACTAATGACTCAATGGGCGCCATTTTAACGGTTCAAGGATTGTAAACAGGCTGTTGTGAGTTGTGAAGCAACTTACCTATCACGGACGAGGTCTCGTTCTCATTACTATTCCAATCCTTGTGAACAACAAAACAGCTCCTAGAGAATCTAACGCTGTGACTGGATGAGATTATAAACATCTAATAGTTCTTTTTTTAAACTAGCCAAACCTAAGTTCTCAAATTTTGAATCTGTCACAGAAATTTGTGCAGTTCCTGTGCTTGAAACTAAGCGTTAGAAACAAAATGTTTTATTTCAAACAAATTCCAGAATATTAAAATATACTGGTGTATTGGAAAGTTTTGATTGAGATAAGCACATACTGAGAAGATGTGAAAGTACAGTATAGGAACCGTCGACAAAACTCAAAGTCCTATCAAAAACTATCGATAAGTCTAGTAATTTTTTTGCAAAATCTCCGCTGTGTCTTTGAACAGATTCTTCTGTTTATCGTATAGGCCACTTTTTCAACACGGGATTATTTACTTTTTGCTGTTCGGTCGGGTCCATTGATAGTCGTCAGGTATTTCGCCGGTTAAGAAGGAAATTGGACAATGGAAGTGCCGAACCACGTGTAGCAAATCTGGGGAAATTGCAGACTTTATCCCTCTCCTTGAGTGTTTTTCATTATGCATGATCGAAACTGGCATTAATCTGAATCCGGATGTTGTGAGGGCATGTTTCCAATCTCTCGCAAACACGTCAATTCACACGAAGTACTCACTAGTTGTTCCATGCGTTGTTCTGTGTGGAACAGCGCAACCTTATGGTTGGAAAAATGTTGAATGTTTTCAACAGTTTTCTGTTAACATTGTTCATTCATATTCGACCCTAACCGCTAAAAGCCTAACTATATGGTATTCCAGGTATGCTTTGTTGAGGCTGTCAGTTCAGTTCAGTGTATACTACCATTAAACATGCGCCCTGATGGGGCGGTTTTGGTTGCTATCTTTGGCTACCCATTTGGATGAAGCAATAGGAGGAAGACAGGAAAGTGGAGTCGAACAGAAAATAGAGAATTTTAGTGGTTTAAGGTTGCAAAGAAATTGAGAAGATGCACGAATGCCACTGTTTATAACACTCAGCCACATCACCCTGTCTCTAACAATCGCTTACGATCATCCCGAGGTCCCCACCCGGGGAGCCTAACGAGGCCTATGTGACCCAGTCCCCTGGTGGGTGTAAAGACGCATAACTAGAAAATCTGTCCCTGGGTACGCCAAGAAAAGTATTTGAGCATGTTGCCAACGGAGTACAAACACATCAGAGACGGACCGGTTGTTTCTAGAATAAAAGCACTTTTCAAAGGCAGTGTTAAACATGTGAACATATTGATTTGTTACGATACAAGCAAAGATAAATCTCCATATCAGCGAAAATTTATTTATTTATTTGGTCCTACTCGATCAAAAATCGGAAACCCGACTTTCTTCAGTGGACTGTAAATAGCGATCAAGCCTGGATGAACAATTTTCTTCGACAGCTTCCCCAGGGTTATTGGTTTGAAGCTCCAGAAGTCATATCATTTTTCTTAACCAAACCCTGAGGTTACCACAATCGGCGATCAAAAGATTCAAGTTGCCTAGGTTTTGGTGTGGTTGTTTTTTTCCATTAGATAGGGCGTCTTTTTACATTTTACCAATATATACATTGATCACGCGTACTCTATGGCAAAGAAATTAGTGGAATCCGTGAAGGGCATGAAAATGTGTTTGTGCAGAAAAACCGCAACTGACGTCAGTAGGAATGGTAAAGAAAAATTGGTATTATAATCACTAGGAGAGCAGAAAACAGTGTTCAGAATTACACTTCTATTCGTTACATACGCTTGGTCGTGCTTGGTCGGTGTAGAAGAAGATGGGCTGGTCTGTATTACCTATGCCATTGGATTGACTGGCTTCACGGAAATGCAATTTTTCTTAACGATTAAACTGATGAAACACTGTACAGGTTGCTCAACCAAAGATGCGAAATGGAATTTCAGGAAGATCCATAAGTTCAGTTTAGCTTTTACAACCATTAACCACGCACTTTTTGTGTGATCAGCTGTACCAGACAACTGTATGCAGATCTGAGGATCAGCCTATCGGACCTCTTGAGAGCCTAAAAGGCAGATGTGTCATCAATGTTGACCAGCACGCATATATTCATCTTCCGTACTGGTCACATATTTTTACACGCCATATATTAGCACCGGTACCACTCGCTGCGCCATTGTATAGCTCTGATCTTCACTTCATTTACTGCTTAGTCAATATGTTAACCGGTAGAAACCAAACCAGAAGAGTCTTAAAGCGAACTGGTGGGGAGACTTTAGGTATGAATGTGAGCATCGCCATGTAACACCGGCTTGAGAACAAGCATGGTGTCAACGCCACAACAACATTAACAATAACAATAACGGGATGGGGTTGAAACACAGAGTATAGGGAGAAAAAGGTAACAATTGGGAAGTTTACGAATAAATGAAAGGATAGATAATACTAATATTAATAATAAAGGAAGGTACGATTAGATACATCCAATGACTCAGTGACTCACCGTTTGTTGGCATGTGTATAACAGAGCACGGGAAGGACTAAAGCCAATGAAAATATAAATAACGAGCGTCTGCATTGCACATTATTTACACGGCTGTCTTAGAATTAGCTTCCTAGTACTTTAAAAGCTTCATTGAACACTCTATTTGCAGTGCCATGAGGTACATGCTAATTTTTCTAGTCAATTTGATTAGTAATTTACANAGTATCATTCAACACGAAACCAATCACAGAGAACTGACAAATGTGCCAGGATATATGAACAGAAAGAAATCTGAAGAATGTGCTCATAGGTTGTGTGGGCATGTTACTTTCCGGTTGTCCTGGCCGAAGAAAGGAATTTACATATACATATACTTATATGTACACAGGTTGACCAGAAATACATCTACGTCTGCAAGAAAACTGCTTGCATTTTCTATTCAAAACCAACTATGGTACTATGGTAGTCATATTAAAATATTATTAAAATAGTTTAGACCGTATGTGCACAAAACCCATAAAAACAAACACGACTAGAAAATGCGAGGGAAGAAGACGAGCACTGTGTGCTGCTTGCATCTCGTTTACCATTTTGAATCACCTGAATAGGGAAAATAACTGACAGTTATGCAACATTCTGTTGATTACCTGTAGATGAGTGATGGAATGGGTCAAGCGCAAAAGGGTATCTAAATCATGTACAGGATATTCTAAAATCTAAAATCTAATGATCCACAGACAGCGGGAACTGTGGCAGGTAATTCAATCACGCTTAAGTTCAATAGATTAAACCCGGACCACTTTCTTTTGGTCAGACGTTTATCGATCGATGTTCCTGGTTTTTAGTCAAGTTACATTCATTGGATGTGTTGTGAAATGAATTTGTCCAGTTTTTCAACGATGTGCTATACGGGGTTTCGGTTTGTTCTATCGACCTGATTGGAATTGCATTCCAAAGCAAATTAGCACAACAGGTAGATTCTGACAGTTTATCAAGTGCATTGTTATCTATAGATTGGCCCATCAGGTGTTCGGGAGGATGCANNNNCATGATAACATCAGTCAGCAAAGAATTCTTTAAAATATCTATCATACGGAAATCATAGATAAATCTTATTAGTGTCACCCAAAGTTAAGATTTATTAAGTAACCTTGTGCTGGACGGTTTATCGTGTGGAAAACAGTGGTTGCCAATTTTAGGCTGCGCAGTATGGGGGCACTGGTGTAGCATATTGTGCTGTATTCCTTAACATCGTTAGCATATGTTAGATAAGGTATTCACATTGAAGATTATTGTTTCTTTTCTTAGGATACAGGTTAGAAACGTTAGGCATAACTGTCCGATCGTTTTTGGAAGGATTTTTTGCTTCTCAATCCGGTGCCTTCATGCCTCAAATAGTCCCACTATGACCCTGTTGGAAACAGCACTCGTCTCATCCCATTCGTTACGCACATTCTAAATATATTTTTCCACATGAACATTTGATCTAAAACGCTGAAAGAAAAGTGATAGGTTTGGCGTTCAAAATTTCCTCTGTGGATCCTTTCAGGCTTCATTTCATTTGTTATAGGGGTGTATATTCAAACATCCTGTTATCCTTTCTTTCTCAATGACAATATCAATAATAATAACCATAGCGCACAGGACCCAATGAAAACTTCACTGGACCGAAACATTTCTAATAGCTGCTTTGTCATAACACTGTGCCTCTCACGGCCGAGTGCTATTTACGGGAAACAAAAATTAAACGAAAGCATTATTTCGATTCATTCAAAAGCAGTCAACCTCCATAGATTGACAACAAAAGAGACGTAGGTTTATCAAATTTCCTGTTCCTCTAAAGCGCTTTTCAGTAGTAGTAGTAGTAGTAGTAGTAGTAGTAGTAGTAGTAGTAGTAGTAGTAGTAGTAGTGGTAGTAGTAGTAGTAGCAGTAGTAGTAGTCCAGCGGACATGCCGCAAGGCGTTCGCACATTATTTTTGAAGTTAAAAACAGGTTTTCTTTGATATGGAAGTACTAGAAAGACAATTCCATTGGTGCTCATCAACCTCTTGGTGTGGAAAACGCTACTGCTTTTGTCCCGCCAACTTAAAACATCTCATATTAGTAGAGGTAATTCGGGGTTAGTACAACCTGGGATGTCCTCCAGATATTAGTTCAATCTATTCGATAGGTAAAGGATTTTTATTTACAACTTGTGTAATCGTGTGTCTATATTTTACATAAATTGTCACACCGAATGAAATATACAAGCTCATGTAACAGACCACTTGAAAAATTTGATGTAACCCTGTGGACACCTGCGAATACCACTCAACTTTTCACTAATATACAGCCTACTTCCATTTCACAGCTGATTGGGGATGGAGAAGATGAAGAAAGTGGATTTAAGAACGATGTCTCCAGCTACATAGACAGTCGTTAAGTGGTGTACGCCATACGGCCTCAAACTCGTGATAGTGATATGGTCGGACTCACCCTGCCCTATCGATTTCGTATGGAGTTATTCGGGTTGGTCCTCTGTCTCTCCCAAGCGTCGCCCTGTTCCATGTGCGCTTTGACGTAATTTCACTTATCACCTGTTCGTTTGACGGAGTGGTGAACTCCCTCATTTGCACCTTGGTTCTCGAATGTCATTGTTTATTTCGCCGGTTCATGCATACTCCCAGGGAACGCCACGATTTGAGGTGTGTTGTTTATATAATTGTAACGCTTAATATTTACAGAACCGCATATTTATTCGCTATTGTTAGAGCCGAATAAACCTCTAGGACACTTGGACTTGGCTTTTGAGGTTGCGCGTCACTTAACGTTGGCCTGCATAGTCATCTGGATTTAACACAGACTTTTGTGAAGAGGTGAAGAGGCGTGGACAGATAGACTCGTTCACGTAGGTCGTGTGAGTCGCAATTGTTTGTATAACTTGGAACCAGGTCATAAATCAGCAAACAGATTTGTTGATACAAATGATCATGGTAAACAGGAGTGGTCGTGCACTCACTAATCATCAAACAAAAGGATTGATCTTTACTCAAAAATTGTCATGCATCTTTTCGGGGCTGACCGGGACCTTCACTTGCATGCAATTCTTGCATTTGAAAACAACGAAAATGAAAGGTTATGACAATTGTGTAGTGATGCTATCCGGTTTGATTTCGTACCATTAAAGAGGATTTCCAAAACACGGAAACGAAATGTTTGCCTACAAGTTTTCATAGCTAATCATTTACTAATTGAAGTGAATCGTTGTGCGTTTTGCCACAGTAACAGTGTACTTAAGAACTAGACTGCAAAGGATATCTGTTGGTTATTTTCCCCATTTTCAGCCATATTCTTAAACTATCATTGTTGTAGTAGAGTCTTCTGCAAGAAGCACTATGGAAAACGGTCCTTGTTCACTTGACTGGTGCTTTTCAATAATCCCAACCAGCCACCACCAAATTTAGATCCTTTCTCCGTGTGCTCCAATTAGCTAAATTTAATCCGAGCATCCTAGGACTATCACATTTACGGGTAAATCATAGAACTTTTTCTTCTGATAAAGGCTATTTCATTGTGATTTATTTAATTTATTTATTTAATTTATTCCTGGACGCAGACGGGTAATCTATATACATATACATAAGGACAGTATGGAGGCGAACCTATTTGCAAAATATGATCCCCTCCAGTTGCTTACTTTCTCTAATTTGTAGAGCAAACTATATAGCAATTCTTTTCTTCTTGCGGATTCAGCTCCCTAGACGCTTGACTGATTTTCTCCAACAGCACTACCTGAAGTGGAAAATATCAGACACTGGGTTATTCTCGTTGAGCTATTCCGACCCACCTTTAATATCGATCAGTTGCAATCACAAGAAATCAGAGGTCATCCAATTTCTGTGGAGAAGGCGATAAAGCTTCGACTGAACAATCCTATTTAATACACACACAAAATCAGAATTGCCCTGTTTTTACTTTCTTTCGTTGTTTACTTATCGCTCAAAGGTGCACTCGATTTTCAGGAAGGTGTTACCGGGTTGCGGAAATACAGAAATGAAAAAGATGGATGGCGGTGACGCGGTTCGAAATTAGAATAACCAGATAGCTGTTTTGATGACCTTATCCAATAGGAGTTCAGAATTGACAATCCGTGCGGGTGCAAAGTGCTTGCCCAAGACTGGCAGGAGCTTGTGCCTGCACTCACCCTCCGTGGTGATTAG
>UZAN01047111.1:16183-27314 GCA_900618425.1 Echinostoma caproni
AATCAGGATGTTGCACGAGTTTGGTTAATACATGTAGTTCTAAAACATTTTCCAATTTATCCTAAATGTGAGATTTTTCTCAAATAATCCTATTCTCTGTCTGAAGATGTTCCCTTTCACCACGAATCCATTTTACATGGGTTGCAGAGATTAGACACTCAATTTTACTAGGTAATCTAACCCTTGAGTTTTAACAGAAAGTCATTAGTCCCTTTTAATAATACTTATTTTCCTTATGTGGTGTTGATGATCTCCAATAATGTGCACCAACCATGTTCATGTATATTTCGCTGCGTGAGTTGATAGTCATTACCGATTCATCGCAAGGCATTAGAGTTAACTCGATAACCCAAAAAACTTCACAGAAAATGGATCTCAATAAACAGCAAACCTTTTTATTTCAGATCGATAAGCACCTCGTTAGTCTTTTGTATTTAAGGTGGACAACATCGAACTATTGCTTCATTATATGAATGTGCTCGTTTGTAAACTTTGAAGACGATTTTGAGTAAAAATCTAGAGGAGTGACATAAATATATATGAGGACTGAAAAAATGTTTTATTTGTTAAACAGAAATGGGTATTTTATTTTTTCTAAGTATAGTCCACCGGTTTTCTTGAAGAATTACAGGCGCTCAAAGCATTTGGTGAAACAGCTGGATGAATTATAAGCGGGTAACCTCGCGAACATTTATATAAAATGCTTCATTGCGCTTTTGGTGAATCACTGGATTCCACACATCATGCGCTCGACATTTGGGAACATAATGAAGTCACACGGAAACAGGTCCGGACTGTAGGGTATATGACCAAACACTGAGTACGTTCTCCAGCAAGAAGATCGTCGACAAAATCGGACCTTTGTTCAAGCGCGCTGTCACGGTACTGCAAGGTTCTTCTAGCTCGAGTCGCTGGACGACGACTGGCAACAGCTTCCAGTAATTTCGGTACACAATAGATTGTGTACCAGTCTCCGGTGGCTGTGCTGTGCTGTACCAAGGGTATAGTAACCACTTGACGGGTTTTAGGCCATAGACAAGGTCATCATCTGCTTTGCTATATTGTGCTCATGTCCAACTATCTGAAGCCGCTCCCCGCCAACCGGCGTCCACTGAGCCGAGTATGACTACATCTCTGCGTCGAGACTGTACACCCAGGTATCATCACCACTGATGATCTACGAAGCTTCATTGGAACGTCCACCATCGAAACTATGAAGCATGGTGCGGCACCTATTCACCTGTACTGCTTTCCGTTCCTCAATGAGCTGATGGAGTACCAAGTGTACGCAAAACCCTTCTGAGGTGCAGAGTGATCCCGACGGGATCCCGATAGCTTTTGCTAGCTGTGCCACTGTGACCAGCGCATCCACCTCCACAATCGCCGGCACAGCAGCAATTTTGTTCATTGTGATGGACTCCACATTTAGACCGCACCGTGTCCCATCATCCAGGAACCGCTTGCTTGAATTCTGCAAATCACTTAAACACAGTGCTTCTTGAAGGCTTGTCATCACCAAAGACATCCCGCAAATGATCAACACTCTGCTGCTAATTGAAACCATATTTGTAGTCGTAGAAAATCGTCGCCCTTCAATGACGTCGACTGAGTTTCATCCTTACGGTCCAAGTACAGTTACCCTTATGAATTGTGAGCTGTAGTAGGCTGTTGATATTTGGTCATATGAGTTGCAAACAGTGAACGTTATTCACAACACAACACATTTTATGTTTTCCTTGTCCAGTCATTTGCAGCTCGTACGTGTGTTGCTTATCCGGAAATGTATATAACATTTCTTACGTTGACCTCATCTATGATTTTCCCATCATCCAAAAGCGCCTGTGGTACGACTTATGTAGGTCGAATGACAAAGCTGTTTGTCTGAACGTATAACCGAAAGCAATCCTTGCTGGCTCACGTATTGTGGGGGCGCATATGCGTCGAGTTCGATTGTTGCGCATGTCGTAGAAACGGAACCCATGGTTGATATGTGCTCGGCATTTACAAACATTTATCGAGTTTCAGCACACCCCTTAAGTGGTATACGATTTCTGACGTCAGTAGGCGCAGAGGCGATTAGTATCCATCTCATAGAGCTGAAATTGTTTTCAAAATGTCAATTGATCTAAGCTCTCAGATCCCCTGACCAGAGGAGGAGAACGTCGCTTGTTCATTTGACCATGACGTATTGCGAATTTGGTTTACGTAATCCAAATAATGTGCTAATTTGGAGTTCTCTCGTACTCATTACCGAACAAATGACTTATCCACCTTTCTGTTTTACCCTATTGAAATTGTTTCATATAAATTTAATTGTAAATACTTCAGAAGGATATCAGCGAAAACATTCTCGCCTATATTTTACTAGGCGTTCCGTAAGTTCAGGACATGAAAATATAGTGACTTCCCATCGACTCCTATTTATTCGGAGCTCATCTTTATTTCAGTTTTGGGAAAGATCAACTCAAGGCCACATTGTCACAGGAACATCTGTTATTGGGTTGTAGTCTGTTTGAAACTACTATAAACAATTTCTAATCCCAATGTCTAGAACTGAAAGCTACATTGAAATCGGGCATGAATGGATACTTGCTTGTAGCGTGTACAAGCGTTAATACCGAGGTAGGTCACAATCTTTGATCAAACGCGATGGATCGCAAAAGTGAGGCAAAGATGATTGGTTTTGAAAATATACCATTAAAAGAAGTATGATTAAAGGCGAAACATACCGAAAACATTTGTTCGCATAAATTGTGTTCTACATCAACGGGTATAGTCCGTGATTTGACAACAACTTAATAAATCGTAGAAATTTTTCCTTTTGAACGGAATCATATTCATTATTTCGCGGTGCATTATTAGGCTGCTGAAAAAATGTGCTCTGTTAGTTTACGGCAAACAAGTGATAGGTTCTAATTTGTTATTCATCAGAGTGTTTTCAATCTATTCGCATACTGACCCGGCTTAGAACGTAATTTTACCATGTCGCTGAGACAAATGGTAAATAATAGCAACCCACGAGGAAGACAACTGGCAACACCGATGTGGCAGATGACACCAGAGATATTTCTTTACTTGATATACTTGTCTACCCAATGGGCTTTCGCTTCAAATCTCTTCTATGCGAAATTATTGACCCCTTTTACAAGACTCAGCAAATCAATACTAGATGATACAGTAAAAACATTTCCGGTTGAAAATAAATTTCGGTAGTCCAAATGATCATGCTCCATCACATTTTTTCCACTCATGCAAGAAAAAATAAGATAATTAACTAATTTCCAAATCTCTCCAATAAATAAGATGAAATTGAGAGACAGAATACCAGCTTTTTTTCTTTTTTTACTGAGACATCTCCCACACAAAAGAAACCTCACCCGAAATCACCACACACACTCAGGTAACACAAACAACCTGATTATCGTAGCTACCCGTCATCACAATCCGATGACCCTGGATTTTACAACCAGGGCATTACGTGTCCCCAGCAGTTCATGCCACGAGGAATAACGAAGTAGAACTTACCTGAACCAGTTGATGAAAACCATCACAATGACAAAAATAAAAAAACCATTCCATGATGTGCACCACCAAACAGTCTGTTATTTAGGAATGTTTGCCCGATTGAAAACCTGATTACGGAAAGTTTACATCGACGCCGGAGGCAATTCTACTTTTTCCACTTGTGGAATGGGTGTCGTTCACAATGCTGTTCGAGGAATGACAAGATGAGTTGGACTTCCAGTACAATTGAATTGACCTCATTACAAACACGAATTACGGGTAGAATCGCACTCGTGTATTGTATAGCCCCCCATAGGCATGTGTAACAATCACGATATTGTCAGTTGGACCAGGTTTCACTGACCCTTGTTGAGTAGCGAGTGAAATGATTAGATGGGTTTGACCTGAGGAGAATCATCATAGTCCGCTTTCATTGCAGAATGTGATANAACGTCAGGACGACCACACTCTGAACTAGGTTAAGTGTTTTGGTTGGATGTGCAAAAGCGACTGAGTGAAGCAGATGTAAAGAGAGGAGTAGTGTTTTCAATGTTACAACGTTCCCAATCTCAGCGTAATTTGAACCCAGAACCAAATGTACTTAATTGATGTATTCGGGCTGTATTGTGATGTCATTGTTACATGAAAGGAAAACCCCTTTACAAAAGATTATACATTACAACAATACCAGTAATTAAAAACTTTTTCATCTTCAATATAATTTTGATTGGTTTAGGAAAAGTTCCGATGTTGGTGCAATTTTTTTCTCTTTCGAGTTTCACTGAAGTCCGATGAAGTGATAAACAATGAAACTTGGATGGCATTGTGGTTAAGAAAGAAAATTAGGGTCTTTCAGGTTCAGAGAAATGGACCGATTTGTGAAGTATCATGCGTAATAAAATATTGTGCAAGATATATTTCAAAGATTATGAAACCATGTGTTGAGAATCTTCATTGGAACAGGAGTAACATGTGTGGTAATTGCTAATTCCGGGAAACCAGTAACAGGACGTATTTTTACATAGCCTCGAAAATTCACCGGAAACAAAATCAATAACGATTGATGGATAACAAAATAGGGCACGAGCACATGCCGTTGAATACTGCACAGCAGTGTTTTCAAAGCTTGACAACCTAAACGAACAAATTACGTGGATTGCACAGATCGATTTTTATAAATACAGTTAAAAATTTGCTCGAGCTCTTTGATGTGCCTATCTACCCGTAGCATGGACAAACAATTAAACAGTTGCTTCCTTTTAAGATTTTGATGTTTATACACAAAATAGCCACAAATATATGTTCCGTGGCTCCAAAAATTCATAAACCAATGTTGTATCTTCGCAACATTGAAAACGGCAGGTTTATTGTAACTGACTCCTATCGAAGGGTTTCTGTTTGATCCAAGACGATAATTACCGTGCAGTAATACTGATAAACCACTCTGTAAACAGTCTCTATGCCTCTGGTGAATGGCTTTCCCGACAATGAAGATAACGCTCCTCGGTGAAGATAAAATCAAATTACCATAGACACACGGGGTGGGGGGTGAGGGGTGGGGGATTGATTGTCATTATCCGAGATGGGCCCAAATGGCTTTCTCACATATACCTTTGAGAAACAAAATGTTCTGTGTATTTTGCTCTGTCCCAAGAAGGAAGAAAATCTTCACCTGCGACTTTTTCATTTCCCAGTTCTCTCACGGACGCATCGAGGTGCGACAGACAATGCCGCCGAGAGCACAGTGACCGCCTCGTGTTGTAATATTTTCAGCTTGAGCTACACGCATACACACACGTAGACAACCGGCTGCTCGGATGGTGTATTTAAGTTCTTTTGTTCTGTAGCCCACGTTCCACCGAGTGTCACATTTGTTCCGTCTGCTACCACAACTCACACCGTATTTATGTTTTACCCTGGCGAAAATGCATTCATCCGCATCTTTCACGCGGTATGTCAAGCACTAATTGCTACCACTCACACTCTAGCTCTCACCCGATCTTTGTTGGCACATCTTTCAAGTTGGCCGCTCAGATCTGAATGAGGATAGGAACACAAGGTGTCGGTCTGGATGAATTCCGTCTGATATCGGTGATTTATTCAACGATTAGAGCAGTTTGTTCCCCACATTCAGTTCGTGTCTCCCCATCGACAAAACAAGTATTAGCATAGACCAACAGTCGTTGAACTAACGGGGTAACCTAAAATGCAGAGAAGGGGACACAATCTTGTCTTAAAAATGCGTTATATTTTGATAAATAAAATTGAGATCTATTTGCTGGGATATGTTTCGATTGCATGTTAGACTCACGTACTGAAGTGGAAATAGCGCATCCGTATTTCGATGGAAGCATAACAACAACTAATGACAAGCAATCTCATTGAACAAACAAAAATTGATTTCGCTAAAGATTGCGTGAGTGCTGATTAAGAATATCATACCACCGTCTCGTTTGAGTAAATCCAGTGTTGAAATATTGAAGAAAGCCTAATATATCGATATTAAAGAAACAAAATAATAACGTACACAATCTTATTGGTCGAGGGACTCTACAATGAAAGGCGGAGGCACTCGTTGTTGAGATATTTTCTCACTCCGTTAACAATGATCAACAGCTTACATCATTGGGCCTAGATTCTTACAAATATAACTCGATCTTACTTCTTCTTCAACTACTAAAATTCCTAACCGCTTGTTTCATTTCATCCACACACAGGTAAGTGATCCAAAGATACTGTACTTAATTGAAGGCAAAGATAAATGGATCATTGCCCCCAATCATTTCGTAACCAAACTGAAGCGAAAACTAATATATGATGTGCATGGAATGGACGTTATAGAAAGTTCTGAGATCACACTACTACTATAAACCGATCAAATCCACTGAGGATTAGACTAGAGAAGTCTCATGCAGGCTGCATTTGCAGTCCATTGACAAGGATACAGACTCGATAAAATAGACAAAACGTAACTTCAATACACATCTTGTGTTGACCAAACCCGTAGATCAAAATAAAACACAACGATACATTTTGTCTCAAAGAAATTATCGTCAACTACTGTATTTTATATTTTTCTTTGGTAAGTGCATCACGTTTGAGGCACTTCAAGTTTTTTTCAAAGTTTTGACGATGAGAGAAACACGTAATTGTTAAAGAGTAGTTGAGACATCACTCGTGGATGAAGGAGAAAAGAATCAGTTGTTGATTTGCAGTTAGTACTCGAAATAAGGAGATGGAAGTTATCACTCTTTAGGAATTCGGAGATGAATAAGAAGACTGATTGAGCGTCACTTTTATACGAGGAGGAATGAAAACGGGATGCAAATGAACAATTAATCAAATCCAAGGCAATATTTTTATGTCAAATGTATTGCATGCGATGAAAAAACTGTTGAAGTTTACAACCCACATTCTGACAAAATCCAATAAGAGGGCAATGCGTGCAAATTATTACCGAGACCAAAAGCGCACCGTGCAATATTTGTTTATGCAATGGATCTTATCAATCATCGCAGTCGTCAATCGGAAATCGATTACAGAAGCTGTGGACTGGTGCCCGGCTGACATTTACTCGTTACGACAACTTTGGGGGCTTACTGTGTGCGTGAAGGAAGCGATCTATCACACATAAACGGATTGCTTTTGGACGAACAGATACGTCCTTTTGTACATCGGGGAGCTCCTTGTTTATGCAGCATAATAGCTATATTAGATATGAGCCACTCAGGCACTCACGTTCTTCTCCTATCCATATGCGTGCCGAGCTTGGCAAATAGCAAGCGAAGTATACATAAGGTAGCAATTATTAGTTGCCCAGTCGCTTTAAAACAAGCAGATAGCTGTTTCCGTTGACTTCTGCAACATCAATTTTGATCATTCACATTTTACTACAAACTTCTAATCTCTCATTGAACGGTGTATCTGTGTCCATGTCAACAATAAAATTCAACTACAAACAGGCAGAGATAGAGAACACAGATGTGTATCTTTGCAAGGCCTTCATGGGCAGACACGTCAATGACCAAGACCGAAACAGTTATATCACAAAACAACTTTTCATGAGCCACTTGAACGTCTTGGCCACCAAGTGTTGCTAATTTTTCAAAGGAAAAGGGACGGAATCGTTTTGCTAGTAGTATGATTGCTCCGTTTGAAGTTGCATCCCTTCGGTAAGGTGATAACCTTTGTTGACACTGATAATTATTTGGATTAACTTCCTTCCTCAGTGCTATGCTATCCAGAAGCTCCATTGTTGAAGCCTCGATAATGTCGTCTTTAGGGACTACATCTTGGACGTTCCAGGTGGGAGCATGTTTGTGTTCTTGCGATCATGATATCCGATTCAAGATCTGGTTCTGTTGTTGTTGCATACAACCCGTCTGCTGCATCGCGAAATATGTTCAGCCGAACTGGCTATGTTCTAATCTATCATGCAATATGTATAGAATGTATATAATCTTTCTCAAAGAGCAGTACTGTAGGTTTTTTGTATACTTTCTTTCAACATAGATTAATTGCCGCAAGCTTGTTCAAACAATGTGTGTACAATTATTCACGTCCACTTTCCACCATCTACTCTCACTCGCTCTCTGCTCTTCGTTTGATGAGACCCCAGGGAGACATCTATTCATCGAAATAGCGAAGAGTCAAGTCTCTTATAAACTCACACAACAAAATCCATTCATTCATTCGATCATCAATCCACCCGCACAATCACACGCTTTCGTTGATCGGCAAGTCAATGCAGCAAGTAAGAGAGGATGGTCAGGAATAAATTTATGATATTTGGTTCCTTCGACGCACATTAATGTACGTGAGTTGGTTTGTGTTTGTGTGTGCAAGTAAAACTCTTGGCGGTTTTGTGATTCCTCTGCTTAATCACTCACCCTATCTCTCTGTTTGAGCCGCTCACATACACCAGTCCTTTAGATTAATGGTGAACCGGTAACTTCAGAAATCTTCTGAACCAGTTTAAATAAGAAAAGTCTATGCATGATAGTGTATCAGAAAAACATATGAACGTATAGTCAGAGAGAGAGGGACACACAATCAAAGATGACTTTCGAGAGGGTGGTATATTAATCTATAGAGTACTTTATGACGGGTGTGTAAAACTATCATTGGTTTAGGTAGCTCTCGTTGCCCCGGAAAGCAATCAAATTTTGATGTGTCTCATGAAGCAATGTCTGATGCACAAAGAAAATGAGGATGGTGATTGAACAATCCTTCAAATCGTTTGGTTCCCGTTTCCCTAAATTTCGGGGTTAGAGTGAACCGTCGACAATATAGACATTATGGTTACTATTACGTAATATCTATTTGACCAGAGTAGAAGCGAATGAGGAGGTAACTTATCACTATTTGGTCAGTGACTGACACGGGTTTGAGAGACAAAGCGATTCTTTTCTCTGTCGATCAGACATGATAGCAGGTGGAAAATATGAAAACATTCAATTTGATTTGGTTTGGTAAAGTTGATCAGAGATTGAAGAGGAAAGGAGCAATATAAAAAGTCAGTTGGCAGACGGTTAGTAAAATTAAATAGATAATAGTTAGCAATCATTGCAGCGTAACCCATGCGATTCCGGGTCTCAACGCTAACGTCGTTAAGTGGATAAATATTAGCTACAACAAAAGATGCTGATCTTTCTATTTGAAGTATGTTGAAGCAGTTTGTAACAATCCATTTGATTTATAAGTTCATAAAAATATGTTATGGGTTTCTGATAGTAAGTTATTCCTATTGAGGTGTCATACAAACGGAAACGTAAAGAAATTTATTTTCGAGATATCACATAATGCATCACCATAAATATTTTGGCTATTCAGCAGGCTATTACACGGTCTGATCTGGTGTTGAATGGAAGTGCGCGTGTGCAGAGCTTTGCAGAACATGAACCTATGGGGTTACAATAAACCAGTAGGGAAAAACAGAGAGATATGGATACGATATGAAAGATGGTAGTCAACAGTGAATAAAATCGATGTAAACTTGTGAGAGCGCGGTAACAAGTGTCACATCGATTTATGAAACAATCGTTTTTATGATGATGGTACTAGCAGTGCATGAATCAAGTTACGTTGCATGCACAACCTCTACTTCATTGTTCTAATTGTTATAGAGACCACAGTCATCAGGATCTTTATGTATAATCCTTTAGTGTGAAAAACTTAAAAAAGATGATCTCTCTGGAACAATCCTGTAGACACTCTTAACCAATTACAGTTAATTCAGCTATGCACATTTCTCACGGTTCTTTGTGAAAGGGCGGTCAAACAACATTCAAATATTCCCTTACACAACCGCCTCGTTGTATGTGCGATTTAGCGAGCATTACCCGTGCACGTAAACTGATACAGTGGAAACGATTGGGACTGATGAGAAAAATTTATCCACTGGCTCTTGAACAATATTTGACTTAGTCCTCAATGAGAGTCGTAAATACGCCAGGGGAAAACAGTTGGTAAGCGATTTGGATGATTTGATATCAACCGAGCACTTTTCACTCGAGGACATTGACTCTACACCAGTTTAGGCCTTGTACTGATCTCACGAGTAATCAAATTATATACAGCTATTGGTCAAGCTCGTGCGAGATGATCCTTGATTTGGGAATATATTCCAGTTTGCAATATCATACGTGTATGTCAATAGCTATGAATGAAGAGCAGTTATTACGAACTTCAGAAATATTTTCAATTCCCTTGTCATGCGAACGAGTCATTTTCTTAGATGAATTTCAGTCTTTTTCCCTACAACTGAGGTGCCAGCAACCGTCCTCAAAATCAAGAAAACGCACTTTTGCGAGACAATCGTATTATAGAAGGAAAAAATAAGTAGATAGTAATGCAGAATTGTTGTATCGGGTATAGCGTTATACCATATCTGTTCCCCATGGATGAAGTTCAAAACAACAAGCCTTGAGGACAAGAAATCTGACGAAGGGCAGGGTGTCACAGGAGTTCGTTCCATGCCTTTTTGTCAATGCCCGAAGCAATTTATCGAAAATAATTCTTTTCACGTTTTCATCTGGTTTAACCGGGTTATCGGTCGCGTGCGGTCGCTCAATTTGTGTTCTCTCGGTTTTCAGTGGATTTTATGTGTCAAACCTCGTCGTATAACGTCGAGTCAGCACTCATTCGACTCAGTTCGGTGAGCTACATCGAGTGATATCACTCTCTTGGATATATACCATACGCGTCTCACGTTTCCGCCGTTCGGCTGTTCGGAGCGAATTCTCCATCTTATTCACGCGTGTAAACTTGTGTTTCCACGCATTACCTGCATAGTGACATCAGTTGGATGGAAATTCTACGCTCTATCCAACGAGCTTCTTTTCAGCTCTGTGTGGTCACTTCTAAGTGATCTACGGATTTAAATTTGTTTTTCAATTCTGTGCGCGTCTGCACGTGTGTCCTTCCTTCCATCTCCAACCGCAACGATCGATACACGCCGGTTGCCCCCGNTAATGGGTCGCCGAAGTTTGTCAACGCAATTAACCACGCAAGGTTTGGGTGTGTGCTGTTCAACGGGCTGCGAAAAAGAGGTCAAAACAGGAATGCTATGCACATACTGCCAGAAGACCTTTCACGCTGCATGCACCAAACTATCGATGAAAAAGAT
>UZAN01047112.1:0-20538 GCA_900618425.1 Echinostoma caproni
CTTAGATATTCTCCTCTCTTTACCAGGAGTCTTATCCTATCTTAGTACTGCCACCGAGCAGTTCGTTCATCTTGGTTCAGTATAACGATTCTCGCATCTTTATCCAAGTTCAGTCTACGAGACTCGTTTGATTTTGTCAACCACATTGCACGAATCAGTTTAACGATTGAGGATCACAAGCAAGAACTGAACAGTTAAACGAGGGAGGTCACAAGTCCGTGACGAGAAACGAAGAGTGATGAAAGGGCAAAGACCCGGGCGGTCAATGGTCAATGATTCTATGGGCAACTCTGGTTGGACCAAATAGCAACCAATCAGAGTTCGACAGGGGCAGCACAAGTAAGGTGTGTGTGTGGTCGTTATGAGAAGTTATTGACCATGAGCCCCCCCTCGCTTTGACTGACCTCCTCTTTTCGAACGGACAGTCTGTGGGCTTTCACGAGGCTTGTGTTTTGATCTGCAGCACAAACAAAAATGAGCTATGCCGCACCGGAGAACACATCATACGTGAAAATCCAAGCAGTTCGCAGAGTTGATTAGTGCGGTTCTCGAGGTTCGATACGGATAGTGCATCATCAGATTGTCATGTGATTGACTGCATTACGTCAATCCCATTCTGTGAAGTTTGCCTTCTCCCCCCCTCTCATCCCCCCACCCCGACCCTCGAGATCGCACCAGAATACCAGGGGTGTCAGGTGATACGACAACAGGTGGATAACCGAGGCCTCGAGAACCAATGACGCTACACCGCCCGTGAAACACACACACACAGACAATCGGATATTTGAGAAAAATAAACACCCAGTCCGGTTACGTCAGAATCGGTATCAGGTGTGAGTTTTTATCGGATAATCTGAATTTAGGTAGGGTGTGCATATGTATACATTTATTTTTATGCGGTTTCGCATTGCGTACGATCTGTCACCGAACTGTGTGACTCCCTGATGGTTCTCTGGGCTAAATTAGTCCTCCCGAGATGTGCTGATCAAGATGGTGATGACAGATTAACTCAGAAAAAAAACAATGATCCGCAATTTGTGAAATAGCGTGTATAGTTTTCATGGATATTTATGCATTTGTTTTGATCATAACACCTCCATAAAATGTCAGTAACAAGCACTGAAATACAGTTGGATCGCTGTAGTCATTCCCGTGACCACAATAATCCTCATGACACAGTCTATCAATCCAGTAGCATTGGCGATGAAACATATACGAGTTTTGATCAAACTGGTGCAATGTGACTCCCATTTAGGAAATATATTTCAGTTTCCAATATCATACGGGATCATATTGATGGCTATGATTGAAGTGCATTTATTGCGAACTTTATCTCCCATTTCTATGTTCTTAGTTCTTTTCTACCACCATTTGAATTTGCGCGACCTTGAGTGTCGAGATTAAATATTTGTAGTAGTTCGAAAGTTACAGCTCATATTTAAAAAAGTATTTTATGCGAAGCATCATGGAAATTCATTCTTTCTAATAAGTGATTCCTGTTTCATGAGAGTGTTTATTAGGTTGAACACAAGTATTCTAAATTACTTATCTATTTTCATTCAGTGCACAGTAAAGAAGCCAATTATTGAACATTTCCAAGCCTAGATAAGTCGATAAATTATTTGGCTACAAGGTACTCACGTATTATACCTAATACTGAAAGAACTAAACATATACTCCAAGAAAAATAAAAAGTTGACCTTGAGGTGTACGGCACCTTGAATAAGCGTCTTGTAGTGTTACCATGCCCAATAAAACATTCAAGAGTTTTTGACATGCAAGTGACTGCCTCCAGTGGTCAAAAAAAGAGAAGGCAAACAGAAAACTGACAACATGAAAGTGCAATATCTGTTTCAAACCTTTGAATCATTTTTATAAGTAAATTCGAATGATCTTCTATGATGAGGCTTCGTTTTATTTTACCATTGTAGTAAGTAAAAAAATTCCTACATTTTATTAGTATTCAACTGATAGAAGTAGAAACATAAGAGGATATTAGTACAGATATGCTACGTTTTATGTGGGGCAATAGCGTGAATGAAATTCGAAACACTAAGCGTTAGGGGGATCAAATGTGACGAACGTCAGGGTGTTGCACGAGTTTAATAAATATTTGTCCAGTTATCCATCCGTACCGAGCTTCCACATGCGGGGTGCCTAATATTATCCCGTTGGTCAATTGATTCGATAAACACATACCCGGAAGTTCGAGGACGGTTCACAAACCTCATCTTGGTGTTTTGGAATCTGGATTTGTCCTGTGCCCTAGACAAGCTAACTAGCTGCTGGTGGCTGATCAACCCGTGGATAGTTCTGAAAGTTGACTTCTCACTTTAGCAAACTGTACTGCGCACGAGAACACAGCGAATATGAGTGGATCCATGCCATCAGAGAACATTTAGAGATGATATCAGGACGGTGTTATTAGCCATTCGAGCACACCACGGATGTGTCTGGGAGCCGATGATCACGGAATAAGAGCAAACGTTTACTGAGATCTTAATTTGAAGTGTACACTTCAAGGTCCATTTGTCAAAAGTGAATACGACTAGCGCGCCCAGTGAACTGTTTTACTGTTCAACTGTTCATAACTGGTTTATGTATTAGTCGGTTGAAGGTGCTGGAAATTTGTTTGATTGAGTCAATCAATACGAGGAACCTTTGGTTAAGTCACACACGGACTGGGATCGACAATTGTTCCAAGGCCATCGGGGCATACGCTCTGTGTATAGCGGTCTGAAATTGGAGTAAACTTCATGAGGTTACTTACTAATCTACGCTGTTTAGCAGACGAAATATCCCTACATGGTGTGAAACAGTGTTCAGACAAATTGTCCATTCTATGTTAAATCTGACAGCCAATGTTTGGGGACTGTGAATGTTGTCCGAACAAATTGATCCTATCCATATGTGTTGTGTGTGTGTGTGTGTGTGTGCGTGATTTAACACCCGTTCACACAGACGTCACGTGATCCGGCCCAGATCACTACTCCAATTCCCGTACACGGTCGTGTTCGAGTATTCACTGTAGATTAGCCGACTATAGACCCCGTTTTCCGCTCGCCACACCAATTCGTTTCGACCATACATATATGCCGTTGATCATACGGATCGACACCCCGGATTTCCCTTCCCCTCGCTTCGATTGTTCGATGAGGCTTTGCTTGCTTGTTCTCGTGTACAGTATAGTGCCGTGTGACTACCGGCAAGGAAAGCTGAGATTGAGGCCGCGTTTCGGATAGGCGAAACGCAACGTACACATGCATATTGACACAGTAATCGCGCTGTTCGATTAACGGTTTCATTGTCCAACAGCTGGGCACAGTCCGTCCTGTGAATGAAACTTTCAGCTTCGCAACGTTAACAGCTATTTATGGATTACTTTGCTTGTCTGATAAACGGGAATTCAGTTACGTCAAAGTCAGTTTTATCCGGGGATATTCCCACGGTTTATTTATTTCTCGGTCGAAAAAATGAGAAATATTACACATATTGTTCCCGACATATCAAAGTCAAAGTTTTTTTGCAGGAAATGCTTACAAGCTCACGCTTCTTATGTCCCCATAGGATATTTACACGGTCAAATATTTTTTCAGCAAAACAATAATAAATGTCGCATAAAGTTCCGGGTAGGAGATAACAGATAATGAAGTCTTTGACGAATTTGCGTTTTTTTATTTGTGCAGGAATGTGAAATGTTCCAGGATCTCATCAAGTCTCCGCTTGAAAGACCCAACAGTTGATGCACAAACGACGTGGGATGGAAGGGTGTTCCATGTACTGTACACCCTGACTGCACAAGATTGACGCCGGTGTTCATGGAGAGATTTCGAAATGAGTAACCCTAAACGATGTCCCCTAAGGTGCACATTGTTCGATGATATGAGCAACTGCTGACATGGACGGTTTGGTTTCTGCAGTATTTGATACGTGAAAATCAAGTCTCCTCAAATTCGGCAGTACCGAGCAGAATATAGACCCAATGATCGTAATATCTCCTCATAGGTGAGACTGTTCAAGCCCTTGGCGATCTTGGTGACAATCCTTTGTGGATGCTCCAGTGTCTTACGATCACGTTGCAACCATGGGCTCCAAACCTAGATGGCGTACTCTATGTACGGTCGAATGTACTCTGATAACAAACTCGGGAACAACACTAATTTAATTCGATCAAAGATTTGCCTAAGCAAGTCGACATTCTCCACAGCCGCGGACGAAGCCCTTGCGCAATTCACCAAACAACTGAAGTTTTCTAAAACAATTATACCTAAGTATTTCTTTATGTTCCAGGTGGTGATTTCCGAGGAAATGCGATAATCTATTCCTATGGCTGTGGGATTTATCAATATCCACTGTTTCGCGCTTTTAGCAATACTGTATCAAAGTATTAAAAAAAATCAATCAAAATCAATAGACTGTGGTTTGAGTAACAAAAACAGATCAAATGGTCTGAACACGTATTTGTCGAGAAATATTGACATTCTTCTCTGTTATCAAAAAGTCCACGGAAGCGTAAACTTCGTCCTATCTTATCTTTTGCACGAATCGTGATCACTGCCCAATTGCAGAATTGTGCGTTGTGGGACATGGAAAATTGATCAAGTGCGTCCGTGAGTAGATCTCGGTCTTAGTGATGTGATTCAAAGTTTCACTACACAACAAGATGAGCACTTTGGGATGCAGTATCTATATCATAACAACTGTTGACGCCATTTTTAGCGATCGAAATTATGGACCTGGTTTAACTCTGTTCAAAAGAGACAAACGCCCGCATTTCCAAGGCTCGAGAAGCGTACGCAGAACTTAAACACCTGTGGCGGTGATGTGGCGTTTCACTGAAGTTGGAAAGTTGAGCATACTGCGCCACTGTACGATCGGTTGTCTTGCGGTTGTGAGACCTTGAATTTTACTGGTAGAATACTAGTGGTTTTTGATAATCAACGCTTACGCAGTTAGGTGTTTGGGAATGCATCGTACACGAACTCACTAGCACACTGAATTCAGCTGAATAGGTTCCGTTGGTTAAGACACGTTTGGCGTACGTCTAACGGTCGCCTACCGCACCGTGCCTTATTTGCAATGGCTGCTGCAGACCGAAGGAAGCCAACAGATGATATAGAGACTAATCATGAAAAAATGCGAAGAGGGATTGAGTAGAGCAGGTGTCTCTCGCCTTCCGAGTTGAGGTCCAAAAGACTCCCAAACTGCATGGTTGGAGTCACTGAAGGTCAAGGCTGCGAACCGACAGCAATGGCGATCATGCTGCCACTTCTTATCAGACCAGAATGCTTGAAAAAGTATAAATGCACAGTTGGACTGCGTACTTTGTGTGTTGACCATAGTCGTCCGCTTTCGCTTACAGTCCCTCAGGTAAGTCCAATTCCTATCCCCTTACACATTCTCACTTACCTTGTATGCAGTATGAGTTTGGCAGCGACCAGTGAAGTTAGCTTCATTGTATTACACTGTACAATGATGATGAATGATGATAATGAATAACTCTGCATAGAAGCATATCTACAGTTCGACAGGAGAGTATATCGAAAAGTGAAAGGCACTCCAAATGGATTGCCAGTCTCCGGTTGACTGGTTGATTCAGTAATGAAACAAACCAAAGTAAAAATACTTGAAGAATACCGTCCTCGCCGTTGAATCCGATAGATAGACGACACTTCTATGGTGATATCAGCAGCGAAAATTGCATAATTCCAACATGATCTAAACATGGTTATGCCACGGATAAATAAAAACTACATTTGACTCTCATTCTGAGACGTCTTCATCATAAGAAAACTGCACGGAAACAGAACCGAAACCACTGTGTACATGAAACCGACAACGATCGAACGAAGCTGAAGCACGAGAGCAATCATAACACGCGTCACCTGAAAAACTGCGTGCGCTCTTTTTTCCACCCTGCTCGCACTCATTGCAGCACAAAAGTACTGCGATGTCAGGACCGAATCCATTTGTTCCATCAGTCCCATGAAGCCATTCCGATGAGACTGTTCCTTGGCGTGGTGTAATGGCTTGCATGCCTCTATGACACTGCGAGCTATACAGGATGGCTCCTCACAGTCGCAGATCCAAAAAAAGCCTGAAAGTTTGATGGGCAGAAGCCAGACAAAGCTCAATCTGAAAAGGCCAACTGATTGACCTATTCCCGGCTCCTCCTGACAATCCCCTCCCAGGCAAGGTCAATACAGAAAATATACGCACGGGAGTAATTTATCGGTCGAAAATCCCTGCTAGATAGACGTAAGAGCGGGGTACGTGGGATTTTGTCTAGATGATGGGAGAAGTATTCGCCCTTCATTGGACAACTACCGTCCATCAAAGCTAGGGAGCCTCCAGTTAATAAGGTGTTATGTCGTCCACGTTCCGCTTGTCTCATTGGGTGTATGAGACCAAGGGCTCATCCCGAGCAGCGAACCAACAATCAATGCGCCAGCGAGAAACACACTGACTCGAAACCCAAAGACCGTGCGTAACAGGTTTTTGGAGGCATATACAGGGTAGCTTTTGTTTCCTCCCACGTTGGATCTACGTCCCATTGCCTTGTTAATCAGCCTTTGGAGGCGAAGGCTCTGGTTAGGTTTCCCAAAGGAAAACCTCTTCGTCCGTGTGGGCCATCAAAATGTGTTTCTTGCCCTAAAGTCCGTTTGGAAAACCTTCCTTCTCATCCGCCTAGTTATTCTTCTTACCCCCGAATGGTATGCGCTGCCTCCTGTTTACGTGATCCATCAGATATCACTCAACCAGTAAGGTCAACCAGCCAAAAGCCGCTGCGTTGACAAAACCAAATTATATCCACTTCACTTGGCTACACTCAACGTCCGCACACTCTCAGAGAGGCCAAAAATCTGCCTTAATTAGAACCCTTGAAACTTTCAGTTTGGATGTATGCTGTGTCTGTGAATCACGCATGCAAGACCCAACCTCACTTATCACCTTAAGATGTCGATATCCAACTTCATCCCCACGCTTCACTCGCCGTGCACCAGGTCATTCGCCATTCGAAGATCATAGTGTTGCTAGTGTTTGGATTGCGCTGAGTGCCGAGGCTAAACACTCGCTTCCAGTTAGTAATCGACTGTGTGCCCGACGTATTGACGGGTCAATGCGGATCAACAGCTACAGAATGAACCGTCGGTTTTTATTCGTCGTGTATGTATTAACAGACTACGGTGCACCTGACATTAAGGACGAATTCTACAGGAACCTTTCTCAACTGGTCCGAAGCGATCGGTCAACGGACATAGTGATAGTGGCCGTGGGCTCTAATGATCAAGTGGGAAATCTGGACGAATCAGAAAGATTTCCTGGGGGTTCCCATGCAATCATATCAAAATGGACGGACAATTGGGGTCGCCTACTCCAAATATGCGCTGACCACGGATTGTTTCTGTCGAACACCAAAAGAAACGATACCGCGAAAAATGGAAACCATCAATCTCCCCACAACGATGAACCAAGTCAAACCCATCGCCATCAGCTATCGCTAACGAGGATCCATTGACGACTGCTGCTCTTACTGGACACGAACTGTGCTATGCCACAAGTCAGATTTTCCCTACGCCTTACAAACAACCGCAATAAAGCCACCGAAAACGGATACCCAAAATACAATGTCACTAATGGTTGCAAATCGGCCTACGAAGTGGAACTATCAGATTGCTTCTCAGTTCAACCATCATCCGGAGGACTCAGTGAACACAGAACGGCAATCAAGGAAGTGATCTAAATGTCAATCATAACAATGTCAGATTTTGGCACACGATAACAAAACGATGAATCTCCCCAACCTCGGTTGCCCTGCTGGACGCTCGCAAAGCCACTCCTTCGGATTCAAAATGCAACAAAGCGCGCAAATCCCTCGAAAGCTAGCTCATCAAGAGTCTGAGGAATGACCGTGACAAGTAGTGGATAGAAACGTGTACAGAGATGGAGAAGGCTGCGGCTATCGGTAATGGTCGCAATATTTTCCGTCTAATTAGGAGTACGGGACCAAGGAAAGTAGGCGTAAGTGAGGCAATTAAGGAGTCTGACGGCATACTGATTAACACATAGTAACGCCATCTTGAACACTGGGCTGAAAATTTCAAGGCACAGTTCAGCTGGTTCCCGTAAATACAAGACCACCCGAAGACTGCTTAAACTGCACAAATATTGCTAATTGACATCTGTTCTCCATCTGAAATAGAGGTTTTCCGGGTGGAAAATGGCTCAACAGGTGTAAGGATTCCGGGTCGGACGGGATGTTCCCCTCGGTTTTGAGGATGGAGCGTCGGCATCGGTCTTGGAGTTGATGTAACTCGTTGGCTTAATATGAGAGAAAGAACAGGTTCCAACTGAACGATCACAATCGGTAATCTTGCAGATTTATAAGAATGACGACAGATCCCCTTATCGAAAACGCACAGGAATTAGTCTAATCAACATTGTCTCTAAACGTATCGCTGGTATTACACTCCGTCGATTGTTCGTCGCACGTGAAGGGTGCACGCGTGAGAAAGGGCTGGCTTTAGACCTAGTCGAGATTGTATCGACCACATCTTCACTCTTCGCCAAGTTCTTGAACACAGACACTAGTTTCGTAGATCCACCATTTCCATCTTGCCCGATCTGAAAGTGGCCTTCGACAAAGTCAACCGATCTAATCTCTGACCTTGCTTCTCTCTGAAGAATGTGTCCGACAGATTTATTTTACTGTCCAAGTAACGAGCAATGCGGCTCAGAAACCAGGCAACCTAAGACGAAATGGAACGGGATACCGAGTTGGGTCAGTCGAAAGGCTTAAGTGAGTACGTTCTGTCAACCTGGGTTACGTTAATTCGCTAGTTCCGCAGATGTTATCGATTGATATTTATTCAGATCGATCAACCGCACGCCTTTGTCCAGGCCAATACAGTCGGACACATGAGCCCAATCAAGATTGGCTGTTAGTTCCAATAATTGTATTTGTTCAATGAAAAGGTATTACATGAAACGGCTTAGAATGACACAAGTGAAGGTAACAAGACGTTCGGTTGTTTCTAGCTGGAAAAAAACGATTTTTGAACAAGAATTGATGAATCTAACCTCCGCATTTGTATTTGATTCACACTTAAGCTTGCAAATGTTACACGAAAATGTGGTGCCTGACATCAGGCGAAAGTATTCCAATTGCTACCACCCTGAAGGTGGAAGAAAACTATCTTCGCCGGATTTTGCTTTGCAAGCAGCAGAATGGGAAACACATGGAACATCTTTTATAATGTGAATATAATGTTTCCCGTAATATTTGTTCTTTCTTTCTTTCGGAATTCTATCTCCGACGTAGTTAGCGAGATCGTTCAACGCAAAAACAACCAGTTGGGAAAAATCAAGAAGGGTTTTGCGTGGACCTACATTAGGGGATATTGTTGTCCGTTATTAAGACAAGTTCGAAGTTTATTATGATTATCTGTTTACTGAACCCGCTTCGAAAAATGGTGCGTGTATCTTAGACGAGTTAAGCGTTGACCCCGTGTCATAATCGCGTAAGCATTTTCCATTCGGAATTTCCCACATGGCGCACCGCTCCACAACTGATTCCCATGGGGTGATTCTCTACCAACACAGGCTGCATCGGATTCGGAACCTATACTCCTCCTGCGCCGACCCGAAAATCACACGACCGATCGATCGATCGAATGGTTCAGCCACAATAAGGGACCTGGTGCTTGCTCAGCTAACCCGAGCGAGAGGCCACACCTTTTTTACAGCCGAGAGTCTCAAACAGGCCCAGTGAACTTCGACTGTGTGGCAGGAGTGTCATCAACACTCGGATGGACTGAACTTAACAACAAGAGCATTAAAAAAAGTACAAGCCGGTAATCAGACAGTCTCGTTTAGGGTCTCGTTTAGGCGTCGCAGCTCGCGGAATATGATCCAATCAGATCGCGTCAGGGGTCAGAGGGAATTTACTTGCTTAAGGTCACGGGTGAGAGGGACGAGACGCCCGACTACGATGAAGCAGTCACCCTGTCTTTCCGAGGTTATGTGCTCTGTTCACTCATTGGCGCAATGGAGGGGTGTAACAATAGGAAGCAGAGTCATACCGATCTTGTAGTCAAATGCGGACCGGTGAATGACCTACCTGAAAAATTGCCGAGTGAATGAACGGATCACGGTAAGGAAGGAAACATTGCGAAACATATTCCGATAAATCTGTTAACTAATTTTGGTACGAACATGCTTATTCCGTTAATCTGTTATTAAGCTTGTTCGATTGTGGATGTGCGTGTGTGCGTGCAGTCATGAGCACGTGACCGAATCCAAAGACTAATGATGATTGGACAAGGATATCTGTCAAGGTCTTGCTGCCAGACAAATCTAAGATATTAAAAGGTCAAACTTCTAATTTTTGTTCCATATACAACACGGCGCGTGGTGGTTCGTCATTGAAACCTGTCCCGGTTCGGTTTGGTCTTGAGGTCGGGTCAAGTGAAGCCTTACAACTGTGGTCCGCACACCGCGCACAAAAATCGTCTGATTGTTTTTACTAGTGATTGCATTTGTGTATGATGGCTAAATATGACTACCCTGTATGGAATTGAACTTATTTTACGGTACTCTGCACTTCAAACTTCAAGCTGTTGTTTCGAAGATGTTTTGGCTTTATCCAATGGGAGGAATACCAAGTACACTCGAGTGACTACCTTTTCCAGTGGTCTGGCTGTACCTGGCCATGCGTATTATTTAAAGGCTACATTTCTGTTACTTTTATCTGATACACAGGACCACTTAGATGCAAGGCCGTTTTCCTTTTTCCAACAAACAGAAATCACATTGAACAGTACAGTTGTAAAATCAGACTGCAGACAGGTAGTGTCATGCTTGTATCGGACCATTCGATTGATAACAGGCACTTCTCGCCCTAGCAGCTCTTGGATGGGGGGGGGTCACTTAGTCGGTGGGAGATTGGTACTTCTCCACCAGTCAGTTGCATTTAAGTCTTGGCGGGGACGAAAAGCGTAAGCACGACTGACGATTCCCAAAATGACATGTAACAGTTTTACAGTGTTCTTTGTCAATCGTCACATAACTAGATAGTAAATTAGAGACTGTTTTGAAAAATGTTAAGCTTATGTCATCACCACTAAAACCCTCCTAACAATAACTAAACCGTCTCAGACACTAGCATAATATCCCTAGCACTCTTGAAAATGATGAGTTTTGCAGAGCACATTGTTCCCCTGTGATGCAGGTGATGGGGTCACTGTTGTTCTATGTTGTCCCCGCATATGTGCGTATGACTGATAGTGAAACCGAATAAGCGGTGCCGATGACATCAGTCCACGGGAGCCGGCATAAACAGACTACTCAACGAAGAAAAAGGTTTCAATTACTCTGATGCATCAGACTCGAGCTGCCCAGTGGCATCTTGATACTATGCCTATAGTTAGTTGTTCACTTCGTGAACTGAAGCAGTGACGCAAACATCTGACGCCATATTTCGGTTCCGGTTTGCGCAGTTGATGCATAGCAAGAACCGCGCAACTGGCAGTGTGATTGCAAACCGGTCCCGTGCCGCATTTGGTTAAAAGAAGAGAGTTGCGCCACGCAAAAAGATGCGGTATCATTGTACACCATAAATAAAAGCATGATTTTCAAATGCGTCAAAAACATGCACAAGCCTCAAGCAAAATTGCATAACCACATTGTGCATGTCATTGTGAGCATTATTTCTGGGTCCAAAATTCAGGGATTTTTTGAAAAATTTTGTCGATTCATTAGCCGGAAGCTTGCACATGCACTGAAGCAACAAAATGAGCCAAAATGCACTGTTCAAGCCTGTACTCTCAACTCCTGCAATGCAGTTTACCCCAGTACGTTTTCATCGCAGTGAGTTACTTCGGGACTGGTTATTACTGAATATTCATTGAAATGACTTTACAAAAGTATTTCGTCAGTTTGACGCCCCAGTCCTCTGCTTTACACTGTGAGCACACATTTTTACCATTGTACCACCACCCCCCGCCCCCCGACAGCCAGAACTAAACACTCCATCCGATCGATTACAGTTAAAGGATTGGAAAGCTACGCCTCACTTGGTCCTGAGTTAAAGTTAGTTCACATTCGCTCTGGTTATGAGATGTATTCACTGTTTCTTTGGGTTAACCAAGTCTTTCACAAGGGTTCAATGAGGTCATTCGATGACTTGTCAGTATTTTGTACGTAACACATTGCCCTCTCATTGACTTAAAGTAACCAGTACACATCTGCAATGGAGGCTTGCATAAATGCACTTTGTGGTTAAGCTAGCAGGTGGCCAGGCTGAGTGTTTCACTTATGATCACTATAACGTTTCATACTGTAGCGTAATACTATTCGACGCGTATGTGAGTAATATTTTGATGCGCTGACATTAACATTTTCCGCGGTTTCTCAAGAGTTCCGAAAACAGAAGGAAAATAGTGGATTCCGTGAGTTGCTGCAAAATTTGTACATTGAACTGTTGGACTGTTTTCTAACCAGTCCGGAGTGGGAACTTGATAATTTTGTTTTAGAGTACACGTTTGGTTCTATGTACCCCGATTTCGGTTCTTCGTGTGTCATTCTTACAAGAAACTCGAGGGACTTACAAACTTTGCCCCTGCTGGCAGGGTGAAAATGCCATACCCACGATAGAGATTATCAGACCATCCCAGTGGAGTTGGAGTCCGTTGCGGAACTGGCAGGGATTCGGTTTAACCGCAGTAAGTTGACGGCCCTTGCAGTGCTTCTCAGGGGTAGATTTCGGGTGGTTTTGGAGTTGGTGTGAAGAGACTTGGAGAAGATGGAATGAGCCACCGTGGGGGTATTGTATGCATTGCTGGATCAAGCGCTGCCAAAGGTGATCAATTCTGCCCGTCCAAAATTACTATTGGATCGTTCCACGGAGATTTTGCCGGAGAAGCTACGGGAGAAAGTGAAGGTAGTCCAACTCGGGTGTATCATGGACATAATGATGCCGGGTGAAGTCATTAGGGAAATCGCCGGTTAAGAATTTGTGACTTTCTAGGTGCGGTCAATCAGAAGGAGTTACTGGGACATTCGAGGAACCATCGGAAGAGGTGGTGACTTGCAGATCAACTTACAGCCAGAGGATCACTAAGAATGTGTTTACAGTGTGATACACTGGGTTAATGGAGGAGGAATCGACCAGATAGACATAAAGTGTGTAGTTGTGTGTAGTTGTTCTCGATTTTATTAGTCACGATACAACTTTCCACACCATACCGGGTCTACAAAATTTGGTACGTTTTCTTACCAGAGCTGATGCACAACTAGACTTTGTTTTTTACAAACAGACCTCAATGTTTTAATGTCTACAAACATGCTCCTCTAGGTAGTTCTGCTCACTGTAACTTGTAAGCGTGTTCGACTGCCGTAGTAATTGTAGTATGCACTGACCACGAAATACGAATCACCTATTAGAAATCACGGAGGCCACTCAAGCACTGAATCCCACTGGCACTAGCACGACAGTATCCCACGTAACCGAGACGCGAGGAAGAAGCCACGGGAATATCAGTCTGCTCATTGAAAGAAATCAAGTAGATTAAATAATATGTACAAAACAAGTTCATTGATCATCCAAGCCTCTGCCAATCGCGTGCTAGTATTTCTGAAGTTGTTCAGCTTCTGTCTGGGCCGCAAGGTTTCTGATTGGTTGGTACGATCGACCAATGGTTTGTAGTTCAGAAGTTGTGATACGTAGGCGCCTTGTTGACGTCACCCGGAAAGCGTGATTGATCACAGTTGTCCAATAACTGTAACGTGTCGCTCCGTAATATGCATCATCAGGTGGACTGGGATCACCACAACTGTGTACAGTCAGACTAACCGGTAGACGTTTATAAGAAGACCATGCAAGATAATGAGTCAAAGAAATTGTTCATCGGAGAACCGAGGAAGGTTAAAATGTTTAATTGCCGCAACAGTATTCTCCGAGTGTGCACTCCAGGAACATGTTATTGACTAAATATTTGCACTGATCATTGTTATCCACTTGAACCGGTCTTCATCTAAGGATATCCAAGGATGCATATACATCACCGTCACTTAAACAGCTACGCAGACGAGCAAAATAGACCTGGAAATATGAACAAAGAACCGACGTCAAGTGACTTACAAGAATAATCAAATCTGAGGTTAATCGTTTAAATAAATTGCACACAGATACCGTCCTGGGGAGCTTAAGTTACCGTAGCGTGTAGAGAGCTATAAAATACCTGTGTGGCAGTACCACTAAACATAAAAGGGAAACTGTCGATATTGAAAGACTCAGAACTGGCAGTCCAGATATCTGCCCGACTTCATCCACTCTACGACACCATCAACTTTTCGAACCCACCACGATACGCCGACACCTACAGAAAACTAAGACAAATAACTCTTCAGGTCAGGGCAATTCCTCACATGTGATACTCCAGGTATGCACTGACACCCTTCCAGTTCCAATTTATAACGTCTGATAGGCGGAAAAGTTCCTAACAATTGGAGACTGTACAAGATAATTCCTGACCCGGAAAAGAAACGTGGAAAGCACAGTCTCACCTGTTGCACGTCAGTCACGCTCACGCTTATTTGAGCCGACATTGTTATTGTGGTTTGTAACAGAATCTGTCGAAGATGACATACATTTTTTCCTGTGAACTCCCTCCAATCCTTGATGCCGTTGTTGATCTTGTTTACTCAATAATTGCGGGTCTGAACAGGAATTAGTGAAAGACCATCAGAGTGGTATTTTTAGACTACAAAAATGAAATCGACAGTTTGATCGACTGGCAATCCGTTTACAGAAAGTGATGTTGATCCGAACGCTTGCAGATTGATCCGCAATTGTTTCGCAGATCGAAGGCAATTCATGTGCTTGAACGAAAGGAAATCTTCTGCTCACTTGGTGACTTCTACTGTTCTGCAAGGTCCAATTTTTTCCCCGTTTTACTTTTCAATGTATATCAAACAATTTCCCATTTCTTCCATATTTATTGGCTGTGAAAACGTCAACGATGTTGTTTTTAGGATGTGAAATGCTCATCTCCGAAGAGGCTTGAGAAATCAAGCTGCTTAAAGCCGTGAACTGGTTCTTGTCCCGGTCCCTCCCGCTGATTGCCTGCAATCTTCGGGTATTGTGTTTTCCCTGTCGACTGACGAACCGTATAGAGACCTTACAAAAAGGTTTTCCTCCCTTTCTGCCAATCGCGAAAGCAAAGTAACATCAACAATGGTAAAATATCTTGATGTCACACTATCACACAATTTATCATGATCACTGCACGTTCAGGACATATTCTGTAAAGCAAGAAACCACCCACCCACCTCGATGAGGAATACGTTCTGTTCCTCACAAGTTAATTGCTGCACGTGCATCCCCACTGGTTGCACCGCTTGCTCCCCAGTCACTTTACCCGGTTTGTTCAATAAAAGATTTTCACGTACTGCGAAGCGCCCTAAAGCTCAAACACACATCTCCAATATCAGTGGCATTGATAGAGAAACGCTTACAGACTCTACAAGCATGTGAAAATTATATTTTCAAAATACTTTCATTCGCTGAACACCCCTTACATAACGAACTTTCAGAAGCTGTATCCACATCATCCACACGCTCAGGATTCAAACATTCGTTTACACGTATCATAATTATGTTTTTCCGCTTGATTACGAGAAAGGTTCCACAGAATTACGTAATTTCTGGCTGATGTCTGCTAATGTTAATTTCATTTTGCCCGGTTTTGTAAATTTGTATCCACAAATATGGTGCAGAATGAGGAAAATCCGCCCCCCCCACACACACCCCTGGGTGCATAAAGATACTACTGAGTTGACTTGAAATTATGTATTTACTTTTGTGCAACCCTATGCACGTCATTCTTACTATAAACAGTTCTTCTATGGGGCACTCGAGTTTTGGATTTAGAATAATGGGATAACAACTGAACTTGCAAGTGTCCATCCCTTTTGAAGTGACTGGTATTGGGGAAACATTTCCAAGGGAGAAAAAAATGAAGGCCAGGAATTTGCGGATATACGCAACTTGCATATCATTTCGGTGCAGGGAGGATGTATTACCATACGTTTGTGTACTAATCGAATAGGAACCGGAATTGAACAGCGCGAACTTGAACTCGGACTGAAAACCCACTGAATTACGCAACGCAAGGTAAAACCAAGACGAGCTGTGGGTACAGATGATTCTATTGAGAAAAGCACGCAAATATATATCACATGCGACCAACAGTTATTGGTCGGTTCCTGGACGTCCAATCGACGACAGTGTGGTTTATTATTATACCTTTATGTATTCGGCCAATCTGGTTGATGCCAATCGGGACCACAGGATTGGTCGGTTATTCTATTCTTGATTGGTTAGCCGGAAGCTGTACCGCGGTGCGTGAGTATTCGTTGCACGATCACCACAGTTTGAAGGACTGGTGGTCTTGGATTTATACAGAAAGAAGACTAACGTAGCGAGATGTTACTATTTCGTTTAATCTTCTCAAACGCTGACTTAAAACAAACAGACACATATAGCACACGGGCAGTCAGTTAGATCCCATCTTGGCTAATGTATTTCTGGGAATGATTGGGAAAACCTAAGTGATAATATTTGCAAGTCCACCCGCATCGTCGTTATGTGGACTATGTTTTTATTCTTACAGATAGTGAACATTTTAAAACACTTTAACAACATTTTAGGCTCAGTCCATCTGCATCGTTCGGTATATCGTGAAGTAGAAACCATTTACACTGTAGCTTTTGTAAACATAAAAGTTACGAGGCCAATAAATGGGACAACGCTCAGTTTAGCGAAAGATGACATGTAATGGTTGATACCTACATTTTTCCAGTTTTTACCCCATGGAATACAAACATGGGCTTGTGAAAACCCTATTTCATCGGGCGAGAAACATTTGTCCTCCGGATACACTAAACGAAGAGGAGTATTTCCTGAGGAGAACATTGCTAAACAATGTTTACCCAGAAAGGTTTATAGATATTCACAGCAAACCGTTCCCAAAAGGTAACCCAGCCCAAAACGTTAGCAAAAGACCATCTACTTAAAGCTTGCGTTCAAAGGTGACCGTATTTACAATGAGGTGTGCTGTTAGTTGACGTCAGCTCTATGCCGTACATATCCATCTGCTCAACTGAGAATCACTAAGACCACTCGTGGAGTTGATTTGGACAATCGCAAACCGGCAAACCGGTTCCGTCTAGCACACGCTGTACACCAGTTCATCTGAAGTTGCGGTGACGCATACAACAATCTGTCAGCTATTACAACGGATGACCGAACATATTCCAAAGTGGTTGGTGAACTCGATGACGCAACCGACAACTGATGACCAAGAAATCCAGGGTCATCTGTCGTAAATCATATCATGACAACACGGCACACAGTTGACTCCCATTCGTCTTTCAAACCACTATTACGTGATCGCAATGCTAGACTTTCGGTAATTAGAGGAGTGCTGCTTATTCGATAACATCATCCGGCCTTATGCTCACAAAAGTTGTTGCTTCAATCAATCCACTTATCGAAGAGTTGATATTCTACTTCTATATTTAGTATTCTTTGTATGCGTGTATATGTTCGTTCACCATAATTGAACAACCCCATGTGCTACACGTATGTGCTTGTTTGTTTTAAGTAAGCGTTTGAGAAGACCAAACAAAATGTTAACATATCGCATCTTTTGTCCTCTTTCTGTATTGATGAAATAGAGAAAGGGGAGTCAATACTTTATCATATTGTATTTGATAATAGGGTCGGTGATTTCCCCTCTGGTGTGCTAACGTGAAATGAAGTGATACAAGATTCATTGCTTCTAAGAATTGGATCAAAAAATTGTTTGAAAAAAATAAACTTAAAGTCCCCACTGGATGGATTATCATTGAGATCTTACGCAACCATAGGGATGTTTATATCTCATGGCCAATTACGAGTTCTCTGACAAGCATAAAGCACAACGACACAGATGACGTCATCCCTCCCAAGAGCGACCAAAAGGAATTTATTCGGTCCTGTGGGTGTTCGCTCTATAGCGCGGGAGCGGGGGAGGAGTGGTCGTGTGATATATGTAGCATATTAAGCAAACATTTTTTGTTCATATATAGTGAAAGCTGAATAGTTCCTATGAACTTCATTTTTTGCCTCGTTTGTGACGGGAATCTGTATAACCAGACAGTCAGTCGGCTGTGGCCAAATATGTCAAAACCCAATTTCTTCGTTGTTTTCCTAGAGCTAATTCTCAAATATTGTGTAAAAAAGAAATTCTTATTATTTAATTGATTTCGATAATTGATTGGTCATTTTTACAATCGATTTTCGGAAAGAAGGAAGTGGAAAACCGGGGACAATAAATACGGAAAGTTTGACAGTGACGCTTCTGCCAGTCGTGGTGCGATCTCAAACGAAGATGGCAATTTACAACCTTTTGCACACTAAATCATACAATTATCTGATGATAATAGTTTGAGCTAACATTGTAAGAAACTTTCTTTACAAGCACAAAACTGGCAAAACGGCGAGCACGCAGAAGTAACTGCAAGGGAAGACAATCACAAGCTCAGACGATTCTAGAACTGAGGAGGTGCTCATCTGATGCATAATCTATTTGCGTGATATCAATAGCCTTCATCATAATGACTAACAGATTCCTCCGTATCAAGTTTTTCATGGTTATATTATTCACATATCGGGATATCTTATCCAACCGAATAAAAGCTTCAGCTTCGTCTGCGATACCAATTCGTGATGGTGCCATGTATTCAAAATCTTCCGCTACAATTTGGTAAGTTCTTCACGAACAAATGATGCGAATGATATTGATCATCGGGTGCCTAAACATATACTATTATGTTCTGTTTTTATGTGGTCGCCAAAGCGGGCAGTTTACACAAACACACACACACGTTCCACAAAGTAAACCCGCATTTTGCCCAAGTTTACGGACAACGAGAACAACCACGGTAGCAGTACAACCAAAACAGTAACAGCTATCCAATTCGCATTTAATGTCCTTTTCACCACTATATTACCTTCCCATCCCCTTGGATTTGGAGAGAACGGCAAGTGAAGCAAAGGTTAAGGGTCGAAACGGGGACATTTGAACTTGTGACACACAATGCACACCCTGTGATGTCCGACATGTCCCAGTGATGGTAGTGAGGTCAGTACTGTGTGTGTGTGTGTGTGCGTGTATGTGTCAGTCTCGTGCACATCACCGGATGCTACATCGAACGTAGCTGGGCCTGCGGTCTGGTGAAGCGACCAGACAAAGTCCAAGGTCATCATGTGACCATTGCGATTTGAATGGATGGAGGGGGAGGGGGGAAGGGAAACTGGACACATGACACAAGGTCGTTCATTGACGAATCAATTCCCACTCAGACCAGTAGGTTGAGCGTCACGGTAAGATGGGCGTGCTTCTGCAAGCCAGTAAGTACGACAGCTTAATTGGGACTTGCCATACGGGAAAACAATATCACATACACACTATGAAAATAACAAGAAGACGATAAATTTCTATGGTAACAACTTGCATCATAGGTCCAATATAGCATGTTCAGAATATCAGATAGGTATCTTGTTGGAGACAGGGAACGCGACTGAATGTGGATCATGCTTTGATATATTCATCCAATTGAGAGTGATCAATAATATATTAGAGGTGTATAAGAACGCCTTAGGATTGCAAAGATCTTGTNTAACTTGCCTACAAAATAAATTAGTAGCCCCTCCCGATGCTAATGTTCATGTGCTAGAGGCTGCGCATTAGTTAAAATTGGTTCGACATTCTTGAATTGTGTAAACGGCTCCACACTGCTGGTGGGTGCACTTCCGATGGTTACCTAGGGACAAAAGTATTCCTCTCGTAGAACGAGAACGAAGTTTAGCTGTTGCGAGGGGTAAATGTCATCCCCGTTATCTGTTTATTTCAGTGTGCTATTCTGCGTCTATTATTGTCCACATCTTCAACAGGGACAATCTGTAGTATTCAGAATGGAAAACGGAATCGAATAACGCGAACTCGGATTCGAACTGAAAACCCACTGAATAGCGCAAATTCAGCCAGAATCAAGACAGTTGGGAATACAGTTAATTCTATTCGGAAAATCATATTAATATTAAAAGCATTACACGAGCATTGCTCAATTGTTCAATTATTCAATGTCCAATCGACAACGATATGGTTCATTCGGTTACGTTCTTGCATTCAGCCATTCCGATTGATGCCACTAGAGACAACTCGGTAAATCCGTTTCCTGATTGGCTACCTAGAAGCTTTACTGTGTTGCGTGCGTACCCCGTACACAATCACCACGCACCATTCTCGTTTACCAGAACTTTGTCGTCTCTAGGTATGCTGCTTGATGTTTGAATTAGGAACCCAGTGACTAGAAAAACGTGAAGGGCAATTTGTTGATGCATCGTAATCCAATGCTATTTCTGTCTATGTGTTATTTAATCCCACTAATTTCGTTCAATAGAAGAACCGCTGCTCATGCGACCTTTGCACT
>UZAN01047113.1:1580-13745 GCA_900618425.1 Echinostoma caproni
ATAAAAATTTAGTTCTGTCTGTTGTCTCTGGTGGGCGTATACTATAACCAAATTATGCACCTCGCAAAATACACCATCAATGCACCATTTTTATAATAATTTTTTGATTTATCCGATGTTAAATATGTTGACGTCTTAGTAAACAATAATGTGATTTAATAAATTAGGGCTGCAACTCAACACAGCGCGACGTCCAGCACGTGGGGCAGCGCTTGACATACTTTGCAACCACTTATATACTTTATAAAAATACAAACAAGGCATATTTCTAGGTAAACCACCAAGAATTCAGATTTTTCGCTCTACTTGTCTCCTGATAGAGCATTCATGCACTAAACATTCCTAATTTGTCTCACTTCCAGGAAAAATTGAGGTAGACTAGTAAGATACTATCATTTTATGAAGGCACAGGCGCGGTCATTTTGAGTTGAGTATGAGTCGTGTGCATGTTTCACTGGACCTTTGGGTTCATAATATTTTTTTTTACTAATGTTCCTGCCTTCCAGATTGCTTAGAAGCCCCTCGATGGACAACCTCTCGTTGGGAGTGTTCTACCTGTGCATTAAGAGAGTCGGTGAGTAGCTGGGTATTGTGCCGCCTTTTAAGACGACGCCAGTAGTATAAGAACTCGGACTGCGTTGCTAGGAGTCAACCTCTTGCCATTGTTTCGAGTGGATTCGGAGATGGGGTCGGTCTTCCTACAGCAAAGCTTTCATCAAAGTTTCATCCGGACGGCTATTGGAGAAGTTAAAGGCCCACGCTGTCGGAGATCTACTATTACCAACAACAGATGACGTGGAGACGAGGCATGAAGAAATGCACAGAGCCATTAGGTAGAGTAGGTGTTTCTCATCTTCCAGGTTGGGGTCCGAAAGATTCCACAACTGGTTGGTTGGAGACACTGAAGGATATGGCAGCGAACCGGCAGCAGTGGCGTTCTTGATGTCGTTTCTTATCAGGTCAGAATGCTTGAAACGGTATGTATGCAGAGTTCGGTTGCGTACTGTGTGTTGATCATAGTGGCTCATCTTCTTCTCACTTCACCCAAAATAGATTCAACCCCTGTCCACCTTAGATTTTACCACTAGCCTTGTATGTATTGTGAGTTTGGCAGCGGTCAGTGAAGTTCGCTTCATTATATTTCGCTGAACGATGATGATGATGTTGATATTACCTTAAATCGAGAATATCCTAGCCCGACAAACTGTTGCTGGTAGAGCCTTAATCCTGCTGCCGTTGGAATGCTCCAGATTTCCGTTTTAGGCCCGGTACTGTTTTTTCATCTACGGTAACGTTTTGCCTTCCTGATTACAGTCGCCGTGCTTAATCCACGAGGACGGCTTTAAATTGTGCTGATTCATAAAAACAACAGAAGACCACCACATCCTCCAAGAGAACCTGGACAGGCTACCTCGTTGAATTGCCTTTTGGATATTTCCTGTAAACCCTGCGAAGTTTGTGCATATGCGACTAGGGTGGCTGATTCCGAACTCGGCACCATTGTGATCTGCGGTTACTTGGTGGAATCTGGCCTCCACAGCAATTATTACGCAGATGGATGCAACAAAAGCACGCTCCACAGCAACAAGTGCATTACTTGTCGTTTTGCGGCTGCGGACTTGAATATGGCTGGCTNNTAAGTTAAATTTGGTACATGTCTACGCCACACTGCCTTTTGCGTGTTTCGTGGGATCAGCTATGAAGGTTGGATTCAAACACCAGAACTGTTCCCGATTAACTTCAGGCGACTCCATGAAGATTTTATTACACATCTTATTGAGATGGGCAGTAGACGGGAAAAACCCATAGTCACGAGGACCTGCTGTGCAGTGTTGGAAACCGGTAACCTGAGCCCCGGGAGTGGCGAACCACATAAAGCCCCGATTGAATATACCCGTAGAATATTCTTCCTAGTGATTTGCAACCGCAGCTCCAGGTTACGTTTCCACTGCGCGACTGAATTTCTTAATTCAGATCTCCAATTCTTTGACATCTTTTCCCATCGTCGAAACCCATGCCTAGGGTTCCATCTTAGCCTGACGACCTTTTCTAAAGGAAATATGATGGTGCATATAGAATAGATGCGGAAGTATTTCACAAAATGGGTCTCACATATGAATTCCGAGTATGAAAACAGGCTACAAGCGCTGAAAGTTCTTCGTTGAGTGGGGAAGGGAGATGGGAAACTAATTACTCTGCTGTTTGAACTAATAGACAATAGCTTCCATGGCGCCGCACCCGGACCAAAAACGGCGATCAGTGTTTGACTACTCGTGAGTAGCGTACAGGCGTGCGCATATATATATAGACAATATTTGCAGTATCTACAGAACCCTTATTCCACTACCGGACACCTACCGTTATGCTTGAAATCTTTTCAGCATCTGACAGTGAGAAATTAACATAAAAGCAATGTTTGGGTTCACTCGGATGATTCCATCTGTTATTAACAGAACCAGCAGCATTTTCTGCTGTGGGTCTGAGTAGGGCTTCCTCAGCAGAGGCTATACCAGACGCTTGGTCATCTAGGAGCATTTCGTGAGGTGTAAGGGATGGGTAACCGGTCAACCCAATACATCCACCCCTAACATACTGAGGCTTTAGGAGTGTTTAATAATCATTCGGTGGAGACGTCTTTATGAAATCTAATTCAGATTAGTAAGCTTCGTTGGTTAGGACACGCATTGCCCATGTCCAGCGATCGTCTACCGCACCGCGCCTTATTCGCAATTGCGGCTCCAGGTTGTAATAAACTACATCGAGGTCAACAGATTACGTGGAAACGAAGCGTGAAGAAGTGCACTGAGCGATTAGGTAGAATAGTTGTCTCCCATCTTCTAGGTTGGGATCGAAAAGACGGTAACTGGGTGGTTGGAGACACTGAAGGATATGATAACTAAACGACAGTATTGCCGTTCTTGTTGTCATTTCTTATTAGATCAGAATGCTTAAAAAGATGTGTGCAAAGTTAGGTTGTGCACTGTGTGTTGACCACAGAGATGCACTTACTTTTCCGCTCTCTAGAAAAGCCCAATCCCTCTCCATCTTGTACTTTATCACTTAATTTGTGAGTCTACCAGTAGTCAGTGATGATGATTATGATGAAGCAATCAGATTTGACCGGGCAATCTTTTAGCTAGCCTTCAGTGAGAAAGGCATAAAATTCTTCCTGTGAAGGAATATATCTTGAAACATTCTTATAACTGCTTAGAGTATCAAGCTTGGATCAGCCCATTCGATTGTTCAGAGGCACCAGGCACTCTTAAGGGTCTTCTTATAACTGAACTATGAAAACTCGATGTCGAACAAAATATGGACGATTAATGTATGCAAATGAATGGACAAAGTATGCTCCCTATGCCTTATAGACTGTTTGACTCCTCGAGCGAGCGAGGTATTACATGCGCGAACGAAGAACATTGACCCAAATCAATTTGACTGTTTGTCCATTGTCACCTCCCGTCCTATTTCCTTCACTTGGATTTAATGTGCTACGTTAGTTTTATCTTCGGTCAACCGTCGTCATATAGAATATTCCATCTGCCCCTTGTATTTTTACTGAATTTTTTTCTGCAACCGCAACAAGACCAGGCCGTGCATTTTATCTTCGCTTCGTAGAATCTGAGCTCCATGTTCCTAACCGAATCGGTATACTTGATCCTCATTTTTGCACCAAGTCAACGGTTGGGTTTTAGTACAATCGTAACATATCCCGGCCTCACATGTCGGAAATCTGTGAACTGCAGAAATGGGAAGCTGGTATTTGCATCTAACGCGCCACCTGATAGTTTATGGATAAGATCTTGTCTTAACTGGTTGAGCTATCAATCACCGCACATTGATTTAGTCGCTAGGCCGATAGTTGTTGAGGCTTTATAGTCTAGTTAAATGGCCAAATCTTCCGCGTTCACCCCGGAAAGTGGTGTTCGAAAGGGTTACCCGCTTTCTCCGTTTCTATTTAATTTGTTGTTTGAGCAGCTACATCTCACCCGGTCGATGTATCACGGATGAATCGTCAGCTCGTATACATAAGGCTCGTTTGGCATTTGCCAACTTGAGACATCTATGGTGCCGTCGCGACATCCGATGGAGTGTATGCCGCAGCACTTCGGTCAGTTCTGCTTTACGGCGCAGAAACTTGACCATTAGTGAAACAGGATAAAGGTAAACTGTCGGTGTTTGAACACCTGTTTACGCAGCCTTGTACGTATCTAGTGAGGCAACCAGATGGGCTATGCCAGGGTTAGGCGTAGAGTTTTAGGCAGTCGCGGTCGATCTCCATAGGTTACGCTGGTTGGGGCGTGTTATGCATCCCACCAAATAGGTTNGCCACGGTGAGTGATGTTCGCCGAGACAGGTGATGGGTGGAAAAAGATCAAGGGTGGTCAAGCTAAGACCTGGCACGAGGATGTGAAAATCCTAATCAGGGGACTGTCATAAAGCTCCTATTAGGCTTCCTGGTTGGGGACCTTGGGATGATCGTACCCATGGTTAGAGACACTGAGTACCATTGTTGATTGTCGTTTACAGTGGCGTTCGTGCACCTCAATTTCTTTGCAACATTAGTTCACTGAGGTTCTCAATTTTCTCTTCGATTCTGCTTTCAAACTTCCTGTCTTTCTCCTGTTGTTCATTCAAAAGACAGCAAAACCGGCGCACGAATGTGCATGGTTAATGGTTGTACAATGTGAACTAACCAAACAAGGCCCACATTCGTTCTTGATAATTCACGGTGACAGTGATAGAAAGTAGGCAACCAGGTTGCGTACCGTAGCTAATCATATCCTTTGTGGGTGTTACCCTGATGGAATATGACAGTAAAAATGAGCCTAATTAAATAACTATTCGACAATCGGAAGTGAACCATTTCTTTCTCTCTCATGCCTCCTATCCGTCTGGCAACGCACTCCAGGATGCGTAACTAAAATTCACAGGAGTTCAAGCCTCGTAATGAAATAAGTATTAATGTGTATAGAAGGAAGAATACCAGATGTGTTTCATACTTCACTAGATCTTTTGATCACTTTATTGATACTTTTAAAAGCCTCGGTACCTCATCCATTTTTGATTTGTTTAATTGTTTTGACAGCCCTTGAACGTGATGCAACGGCGTCCACTCACTCGTATTGATTATGGATTACAAGATTTAATTGAATTTAAACGGTACATCGATTCCAGAAAGGTCGGTGAGACTGCGAAGATTGATGAAACCAAGCCCACTCCCGAGGCCCCACCACAATCGACCGAGCAAGAGAAGCGTAAGCAAGCTGTGCGCCAACGGATCGGTATGTTTTTTCCATTGGTTAATATTCATTGACAAAACAGGTTTGACATCTGACACCTGAGAAGTTTCAGGTTTCGCGATGAAACAGGATTTCGGATAGCGTCAAGAATACAGATGTACATACGAATTTCTATTGATTACATATTTTATCGAATCTCGGGTGTATTCCTTGTGTTGTCTCAGATTTCCGATGGGGACTTTGTATTGAGATTCTTTGCTTGTAAGATCGTTCCTTTCTTAGTGCAAATGTGCCAAGGAAGAGTTCGGTTCAGTTCAGTTTCGACAACCATTAACCATGCACCATCGTGCACTGGTTTTGGTTTCCGCCATTTTTCTGCCCATTCGGATGAAGGAGTAGAAGAAAGGTAAAAAGGTTGAGAGTAGAATCAAAGAGACAGCACAACGTGAATTCATTAAGTGTTCAGCTGCACTTTTCTTGTATGAGTTTCTTCCTCGACTATGCTCTGTTTGTGCCCAAGATTTCAATAACTACCCTGCTTGTTGTGACCATTTGAACCGAACGGCGCATTCTGTTTGGGGACTTTGAAGTTGCACTCTTTGGTTGTATGCGGTACAACTAGTGCAATATAGGTTAGATTAGGTGCACTTTCGTTTACAGACCGAAGTACTAAATGCTTCTTTGCTTTGAAAAGAAAAAAATTGTGTTTAGTATATATCTTTTATTTGGGAATGATTTGCTGTGCATTCGTGGTTCATTCAATATAAACAAAACAATTAGTTGAGATTCGACAAGCATTCTATACGAATGAATATTGTGGGATATAGATATTTACACGTGGCTTTCAGGACGATGTATTCCTCAATTGAGTAAAAGCACAGAAGTCGCCTAGTGATCTTCAAACATCGAACGGAAATTTTGTGGAATAGATGTTTCTGTAATCGCAGACATCCATCTAGCACTACGTTAATTCAAAGTTCTTTGTTCACCACGCGACTTTTGCGGTATATATCTGATGGGCGTCGAAACCTGGAGCGAATTTATAAGCTGTGTTTAGGATTCGGTAAAAGTGACGGCACAATTCATCGATTGTTTAAAATATGGTTCAGTTTCTCTTCCTTTCCGGTTACGTTCGTGAGTTTGGCAGCGGTCAGTGGAGTTCGCTTCACTGTATTTCGCTGTACGATGATGATGATGTTAAGGTAATTGAAAGGAGACTGAACAATTTCTCTGGAAGCAAAATCCTTTTCTACCTTCCCAAAGAGGTGCGCATTGATGACAATAGGGCGTTGGGGAGCCTAACAAAGTTGTGATGGTGGTGGTAGTGCAGTGGTTTATTCGCTGTCTAAAGTGTGCTTCAGATCCTGTGGTCCGATCCCCGCCATCGCCACCCAACTTAGGTGGCAAGCAGCCTTGCTGTTGTCCGGTTCAATACCACATCAGGCTTAACGGGGTCTTATGTTGTTCGCCCCTCCAAGTCCCGGGGCTTAGATTGCCGGTTATCATCGGTGAACGGCGGGTCTTCATGAGTATCGGATTCCACCCTGTCTGCTGTCCACCACACACTGGTGTGTAATGAAAAACGTTCCCGTTATGCCCAAATCAAGTAGGTCCTGAGCGGAAGCACTCAACTGTTGACAATTACTTGTTAGCAAATCCAAAAATCTGGAAAATGGCTCTTACTGACGTAGGTTCACTTCAGTGCCAAAGAACGAGGTGAACTTGAAGATTTTTCCGTTAGTAAGTAAAGGATATAGGAACTCTTTCTGGATAACAATTGTACATTTGCTGCATATACAAGAACAAACAAAAGATGAAAATTTATTTATTTCGCATCAGAATGTCTGTCTGTTTCGGTCATGCAACTAGATCGATCGATTCCTTTGGGTTCCAGCGCAATGTTCCCAGGTGGCGCAACCACATATCCCTCCCAGGTGACCGGAGCTAGATTGAACAAACGTTCCGATAGTGTGCCAATTTCATTTGTCGGCATACACTCATCCATGGCTAAAGGACAGCTATAGGTTGGATGGAGCTCTTCAAACAGACTGATTATGGGCTTCGTTTCAGCAAAGGACCAAACCGGATTGTTTGTTGTACCCCGGAAGGCGTGTTCAGTCAGTAATGGGTCCGCGTAACGGATCGCCTCCTCCAAGATACTGAGGCATTTCTGCAAGTAGAAAGATACAATCTTAATCACACAGAATCTCGTAGTCATATTGGAGACTAAAACTTGTGCAAAGAAATTCCTTTAATTAAACGTTCAGAATTCGATTAGTAATGCCTGGTGTGGCGTAGTGATGAACGAAGACGATGCATCACAGAGAGATAAAATGGATGTTGTATTTTGAGATACAAAATACCTGAGTCGTGGGGCTCGGCAGTGTGCTTCTACGAACCGATGTTTCTTTCCACTGAAATACGGTTAAGCGGCAAGCACCACAATTCAAACGCCATAGTTGTGAAAATTAGCCAATTGGTCAATGAAACCATTGATCTTAATTGACGAGTGGGACATCGAATGCCGAACTAAGGTGTGTGTGCAAAAAAATTTAATAACTATGAAAATTCCTCCAACACCATCATGGACCTATTTATAAAGATTATTGTTATTATTGTTTGGCACAGTCTGAACTCAGACGTGTGTGAAAATATATATAATAATACCATCATGTACTATGGTGTCTTGATACAGATTAGTCCCCACTGATACTTTGATTCAGCACCTTTTTCGGAATAGCGTTGTCACCTATATGGTGAGATCAAAACCTGAATCAGTACTGTGGAGACAGAGTTAGAGCTCTCAGGCTTATGGTTGCCACTAGAAAAAACTAGGTGCCACTATGCACTGATCTGGCAACCAGTTATCGAGCAAAGTCATCGATGATGTACAATACCCATGGAGTCGGTTTAACATCTAGTATTAGATAGTCGTGTAAAATTGGCCCGAATAACCGTATGAAGAACCAATATGATAAGCGTAGTCGAACTAAACTGTATGTTATTCGGACCAGAGAACACCAGTATGACGGATAAGTGTTAAAAAGCCTTTTTCCAGGCTAGATCATACCCATTGAAACAGGGAAAAACTGAGGCATCCATTGCTATATTCGCCAGATGGTATTTGTACCATCAAGAATTTCCAATTCAAGACTTATAATGTAATGTCATTCGTCATCCAGAGAGCTAGTATGCCTTAAATCCACAGCTGCGATACATACCCGTTCGGAATGTACTTTGAACTTTGCCAGAACTCCATGGTAAGATACACAATAATTTGTGACAGCTAACAGTAAGAGCATTGGTTTTCGGGCGATAGAATTCTGAATTCGAATTACGGCCCCAGTACTTCCTCTTTTAGTGGTAGGCAGCGTTATTTCCGCAAGGTCCAACAACGCATCCATCTCTCGAGGGTTTCTAATGAGTCGTAGCAGCGCAGAATTCCGATCAAATCTAAGGTAGATATGGACACGGGATTTACCCTTTTAACTGACTATCACATTAGAGTATATAGTGAAAGGCCACTATACCACTTTGATGGGATCCAGGTTGGCTCCGGGAAGCAACGGTATGATGTTCCTTACCACCTAGCACCTTTCGTTCCCCTACTCAGTTGGACAAAACTATTAACTTACGGGGTTGTTACTATTTATAACTGCACGACGTTCTCCGGAAGACGGACACGGACATCTTATCCGATTGCACTTATCGAAGCCACCAATCTTTTGATTCTGTGAGCATCCTGGAGAATCACCAACGTCTCTCAGGGTTACTGCACAATTGTACACTAAAATACCATTCTTTGGTCTGACAAGCCTGTGGTTATCGCTCATCGAGTACGTAGGCACCACGGTGAAGCTTTCAGGTAGCCATTCAGGAAACGGATTCACCGTCCAATCCTGTGGTCTCCAGTGGCACCAACCAGATTGGATGAATAAAAGGTAACTAAATGAACCATATCGTTGTCGATTGGCCATTGAAGAATCGACCAATGAATGTTGGATGCTTGTGATATTTATTTGCGTGATTTACCGAAAAGAACTAACTCTATCCACAGTCCGTCTTGGTTCTACTTGGTTTTGCGCTATTCAGTGGGTTTCCAGTCCGAATCCAAGTTCATGCTATTCGAATTCAAGTTCTATTCCGAATACTACAAAGCCAAGATGTCCCCCACTACCTGAATAGAAAACGTCTTAGCTTGGTTACGGACGAATTAAGAAAGTTAACGTGCCATGCTGCTTTCAAAGATCCCGACCTATAATCTGAAGTAGATTAAAATTTTCTTCCTAATGAAGTAGAACAGATGAATTGTACTGAGAACTACGACATTCAGCGAAATACCAATTCTGGTATATGAGACGTTCATGCGAGAGGCGTGCTTCAATTTCAATTTTCGTTTTCTATCAATGCACATGACACGGGTTCGCCCAACTAAAAATATAAGGCAACCATAACGACTGGTATCTTAAAATAATCTCAATGGATAAACAAGAGTAATCTCAGGTGGACAAATTGGTTATACGCTCTCTCACCTGCGTCATCAAATGCTCTTCTTCGACGATCACCAACTTCCTCCACGTTGCCCTCCTCAAAAACTAAGGCCTAATAATTTATCTTAAAATGAAGCTACTAAAGCATTGATGGACGTTTTTACGACAGTAGGTAACTAATTTTTTGGTTCACCACCATACGGCGTAATACAGTGAAGCGAACTTCACTGATCGCTGCCAAACCCATAATGCATACAAGTTCAGTGAGAATGTGTAAGGCGGATAGGGATGGGGCCATATTGAGGGACGGAAGAAGAAAACGAACAGCTATGATCACTACACAGAATACACAGTTTAACTGTGCGTGCACATTATTTGAAGCATTTTGGTCTAATAAGAAGTGATTGCTAGATTGCAACTGCTGTCGGTTAGTCGCGATATCCTTCAGTGTCTCCAACAATCCAATTACGGATCCCAACCAGGAAGACGCGAGATACGCACTCTACCTAATCTCTGTGCATTTCTTCATGCCTCGTCTCCATGTCATTTACTGGCCTCAACATTGTTTTCGTTAGTTTGGAGCGGCCGCTGCATAGCAGGCGCGGTGCGGTAGACGACCGTCAGATATACGCAGAATGTGTCCTAACAAACTGCGTGGTGTTCGATGCATTCCCAAACATCGGAAGACTTCTAGGTTACTCACCCGCTCACTCTATCCTACCTCGATCAGACTACGTAAGCATCAGTTGTCGGAAACCGCTAGGCAACGGATGTCTTCTACACACAAATTCAAGTTCTCACAACCACCAAGTGGAACTGATCATACGGTGACGCAGTATATGCAACTTTTCAACTTTCAAAGAAGCGTCACACCGTTTCTATGGATGTTTTGGTTCTGCGTACGCTGCTCGAGCTTTGTAAATGGGGGCGGTTATGTCCTTTACTGCGTTACCGTCGTGTCACATAACTATGTAAGAAATACAATCCACTATAACTAATTCCTGAGCGTCCAGTTTCAGAACGGGACTTGGCGACACCCGTTTGAAGACGCCTATAGTGCGAGGAACACGACATTGGTCGACGGTGTGTTTGGCTTAGTTCAAGGAAGTGACGCAGCGTGAACATTAGTCGTTACTGACGCGACCTGGTTGTTGTTCGCGCATATTTGTCTCCCTGAAGGGTGGCAGACGTCGAAGCACAACGGAGATTAATACTTTTGTGACGATGGGGACTGCAGTGGTTTGCGCAGTCGTTGCGATACCCCTCTTAAAATTGAAACGATCAGTGATTCACTCCAGGATGCTGGAGTGCGCTCGTGTGACTAGATGTTATGCGTTAAATTAGTAATGGAATCTATGAGGTCATCGCCCCCCCCCTCGTCTTGAGAGGGGTAAGAGGAAGACCGCCAGGTCCTGCCGCTTTTCCCCTTATTCAAGTCTTGTTCACAATATCGTAACTCTGCCTCAGTTCGAGTTGCACATGACACTGCCCACGGAGCCTCAACTACAATAGACGAGATAGTTTGGTTAGCGCCAGGTAGGCTGAACTGTTCTGCCCATCGGTCAAGCCGTTTTCCCCTATTGTGAATAGTGTGTCCACTTTTGTTGCAGATTGTATCACCCACCGGTCTCCCGTATGGCGCATCAGTCTTTGACTATTCTCTGATGCAGCTGCTACCTCCATTTTACTAGCTATTGTTGTCTACTAGTTCTCACGATTCTTAATGATACTGTTCGTCAGCCGACGTTAAAAACATGACCCAACCCTGTTTTGATCCTGTCAGGTCGGGATTTGTCGCGTTTTCTCCATCATCATAAGATGTCCAAAGAGCTTGAGATTCCGACCCATAAGTAACATTTCCTAACCTAACCTGATCCCACCATTCATCTCCAAGATCATGTTGAAGCGCGCTTAGCACAGACACCAACTATGACTCATATCGTGCACGAACATCTAGAACAGGCAGGTGATGATGAGCTAGCCGACTTTGCTGGGAATTTTTCGCTGAGCAGTGAGTCGGAGAGTAAACTGTATGAAAACTAACGAGTGGTCAGAATCGACGCAGGTGGTCTAATAGGACCTGCAATTTTGCACTGAGCTACGCCTACGGTAGCTTATTGCTATGCGGTCGAATAAAGTTAGCGTAAAAGTTGAATTGAAGCGCCACGTTGCTGTCCGTTGAAAGCTGTCGAAAATTGGTACTGGATAGGAACAGATGGTGATCTGCGTAGAACTGAAGAAGTCGATGGCCATTATCTGTTCGTTGGCAGGGCAGAGCACAACGACCGTCTAGACAGGCTTCCGATGCGCTGTTTTCCAACCTGCGCGTTAAAGTCACCTGTGACCACGACCATATCAGAGCTTCGACTCATCCGAATGAATTTGGTGAGTTTGTCATAGAACTCGTCCTCTTGTGTGTTAGAACGGCAGTT
>UZAN01047116.1:0-12761 GCA_900618425.1 Echinostoma caproni
GTCTCATTTGATGAATCCGATGACGAAGGAGAGCGATAAACCACACCGATCAGCCCGATATCCTGTTTCGTTAGCTTCAGTTTACACCATAACGTGTCCGAGGCAGCGAAAGGGTACTCAATTTGCTCGCACTGCAAGGTCTTGTGATGATAGAGCAACACACCCCCACCTCGCGTTGGACGATCACGCCTCAGCAGCTCCATGCCTGGTAATCGCAGCTCGGAGTCTAGGATATCGGTTGTCAACCAGGTCTCGGTTACGGCAATGAGATCCCATCGACCGGTCCGACAACGTAGTTCCATTTCCAGAAACTTACTGAAAAACCCTGAGCATTGGTATAGAAACAGTTCAGCCGTTGTCGGTGGAGAAATCCATTGAGTTTAGGGACGTAATTTGGCCGACCTCGTTGTCGGCCGGCAGANGATTGACTGTTTCGACTGGTGGACAATTTTTCGGTCCTGAATTCAGCATCGGTCTCAAGCGTAGCTCTTTGGGCCCCCTGGTTCTGTGTTCATACCACGACTGGAGAACTGTGTTTACCATTTCCGGCGTCCCGAGAGTTACTTTCATTATTTGCGGGCCATCTCCACGATAGTTGGGAAAACGGGGAAAGCGTTTAATGGCCGTGGTAGAGACGTTGCGACAGTCTAACAATTTCTGGGTGAAGCGCCATTCGTAAAAATCATTTTTTCGTTGAGATCTCTAACTGGTATCTTGTGGTCAGAGTACAAAGAAATAAATCTGAATGAATAGTATCGGAAACCATGAATTGTCATATATATATATATATTTTCCAATCAGTATAAGGAGGTAGGGTGCGGTTGGGAAGGTTCTGTAAGAAAAAGATTTTAAAAAATGATTTTTTCTGATACAGAAAAGGTTTTGAACTGGGATCTGTGGTTTGGTCACTTTATTTTACCATCCAACCGAAGTAATCTCCTGATTTGGAATGAACAGAAACATATATTTTGCTCCCTCTCAATTTTCACTTATGAGAAAACCGCTTGAGTGATAAGCGTGCGAGTTGTTCACTGTAAACTGATGCTACCGAAATTACATTTCAAAACTTCAACTATCAACAACCCCCATGTAATGCTCATTACCTTGTGCGCACAGCGGACCGGACTGCGCTTGAATTTTGTTGCCCATGAGCACGTTTATAAAGTATAAACTGTTGGAAATGGGAATTTAAGACAGCCCCAATGACTCAGAGGAAGGCACCACCGGCAGGAAGCATGAAAAATGATTTTGATTAACCAGAACATATGGTTTATTGTGATTTAGTTTGTTTTTCATTCACTTGATGAGCATACTCAGCCTATAAATCAGTTGATTATTAAAGGGGCTGAATAGCGAATGGTTCGATAAAATCGTGACGTAGAGTCCGTGCACCGTACAAACTTGTGAGATGCAGTCCAAATAACTGTTTAGAACAAATAAGGCGTTCCACATTTTCAGTGCATTTCCAAGTGATGGTGATTGACAGTACATTACAACTTTATTGAGCAAGTACTATTGGCATCATAAAATATACGCTGCGTTGATTTCGGAAGTTTTCTACGAATGCCGGCTACATCATACACGTAAAAGATACACAGCTACTTGATGGAGCATACGGTGGTAAAATATACTTTATTGCTTTAAAATGATCCATAATTCCCGTTGAATGATCCACATGAACTTGTGGTGGCTTCATTACGATATTTTCTATATTAAAGATATGTTAGAGACTTCTGACTTCCGACCGCGAAGTGTATTAACTACGCCCGTGTCGTTGATTGCAGTTTTGTGGCACGAATAATCACCCGGGGTTCAAGTGTATAAACGACCTGATGGGAGATTGCCGAATACGCATAGCTTTATCCGATAAATAATCGCCCCGGTAGTGTGCTTCTTAGGGAATTTTGTTCGGTGATTCAAATACTACTTATTGAAATATATACATATATATATATCGTTTACTGATGCGATAACAAATATTTTTGTGTCCACTCAATTCTGAGTTATTTTCTGGAACAAATGTATACAAATCTGAACACGAAACGCCATTCAATGAAACAAAAGCAACATCGAACTGAGTTATAAAGTGTTTATCATACATGGCTTATCCTCACGGATTTGACACCACCGGTGAACTGAGTTACATGATCAAGTGGAAAATTTTCCTTGTATAATAAACGTCTGACAGCCTCTGTACCAGAAACTCGATTACAAACATGCAGAGCAACTGGACTTCCATCAGAAAACAATTACAGTTATTCTGCTGAAAACACACTCCATTAGGAACAAGTCTTTACTTAGTGCGTTCTGTTTTCCTAGTGACCTGGGCGAAAGAAAACGAACTTTGGCCTAATACGTGCAGTATAGGATCCCCAGACAGCATAAAAAACAGCAGCATTTGTTTGAAACTAACGGTCGTTTTCCGCACATCCAAAAATGGAATCTGTAGGATTAGAAAATATCATAATAAAGGAAATGATATATATGTTTTGCTACACTAAATTTGTTTCAAAGACAAGATTGTTAACTGTTCAAACATACGATTAAAACTACTCTTGATTTTTTAAGTTTGTGTTACGTAATTTTGGTACCGAATGAGCTTATACCCGAGTAGTATGAATGCCTTTGATTAACTGTACAAGGTTATAAAACAGACAACCAAAGTGCTAGAAAAACGGGTACTGCTTGTTTGGCTCAGATTGGGGTTGATCCGTGTTCTATAATTAGTGAGAACCTAACGCAATGAATGGGAATGTCGTTTGCTAGTTACTGTAAGCAATGAATATTTAAAAACCTGAGGTTCACCGATTTTACAATTGGTAATTTTCATTGTAGCTTTTCATATGTTTCTACTACCTATCCAACCTACCTATCCAGTAAAAGAGCGTCGAACAGGATACTGGTTAAGATTGGTGGCTAATGTTTTATTCCTGTTTCTCGACAGGCTTTTAAAACTTGTAAAAATGGTTGTTTGACAGATTGAAGTGGTAAGAAGCTTTAAGGCTTTAAAAAAGTATGTCTCTTCAAATGGTTGGAACAATGCAATGTCTCATTTTCATGCAGTCACCGATCGATGTGATCCGCTTTCATGAATGGAAGAAAAGTATACGCCATATCCTCCCTGCAATACCCGGCTTGTTCCGTTGTCCCCGGACAAAGTTCAGTGCCCGTAATCAACAACTTTCGGCTAGAGTTCAACGACACTTTCTGTTATTTTATTTTAGATTATCTGTTTTTCCGCACACCATTCTTCCCAGATATTTTTCTCAACCCCGAAATCTCTTAATTTTTTCAGTAGTCCACCCTTAATTGGAATAGTGAAGCAATGATTTCAACTAAACAGAGTGCGACCTATGCTAATTTAACACACTATAAACAAGTTATTTCGTCTCAGTTCATGAAATGTTTTCGAGAAACAGGATTCATACACTGACCAGGATCCGCGGTGAATCAATGCCCACCGAAAAACAATTCGTGGTCCTCGAAACAAAACCATGGATTCTCTGAGTATACGTGAGAAAAATGCCCAACATCATCGATTTCAGCTTCATCTACATATGCAATATCATCATCTTCTTTGTCGGTACTTTTTTCTTTTTTCTGTTTACCTCCATTGATTGAGTACATATAAAATGATGCAATTTTTGCGGATGTCTAGGCGGTCAATCAAAGGGATACCATACAACACACAGAAATTGGTGAAAGTCAGGCGGTGCTCGCACACTGATTACTGAACAGGCAGTTTCTCACTGAGACATCAGTAGATAAACAATCTGAGTGAGTGAGAAGATTGAAACTATAGGGAGAGAAACGAGATAGGACACAACGACCTAGTCTGGTGTGACTAACGGGCTTATTACCCACCCAGTCGTAAGAACTCGGTTAACCAGCCAACCTCATCGAGATTGGCTAGTTCCGGCTGAGTGCATGTCGTAAACCGGTCATCAAAATATTCTCAAGGTTTACAAATGATTCTGGCATTGTTACAAATACTGTATAGTATAATATGTTTGTTCTCCTCCAGTTGTGCAACCAGGGTCGCAGCGATTTTCTTCATTCTTGACATTCAAACATATGTGCAATCAACAATGGCTTGATTGAAAACAAACTTTTCATTACAGAAAAACGGCTATGTAACATATTGGGTAATACCGAGCGGCAAGCAATACCCTTTTTGTTTACGAACTAATTATTAGAAACGTAGGTGGTACCGTTTACCTCCGTTCAAGCGTACAATTTACTGACGAAATGATACTGTAAAGTTCAACAAATCACTCAATACAGCAACCCAGCTATCAGTCATTATCAGTGGACTAATCCCCCGAGACCAGAGTCTGGAAATTGACAGACAAACTAGACACTGGAAACTGTTTGTGCATTAATGGCTTACACTGCTTGGTATTCGGTCCGTCACCCATGACTTATTTCGCTGCATTTTTCTCATTGGACTCTGACCGTTAAGTAAATTTGCCCCGGAACCAAATTAGGAACGGTCGCTTGCCCAGACGAATGCTCATTCTGACGGATTGATGGGGTGTTGAACGTTCCGAATGAATACAACAGTGGAAAGGAGACAACGTGCATTGTGTTGCTAATTATCGACTAATACAGCGAAATACAGTGATCTGAACTCGTTTGTCTACCGTCAGGCTTCAAGCGTTTCAACGAGGGGACTAACAGGAAGCCTAAACTAGATCAATAAAATGGAACCAGAGTGCACAATCTAAATATTTGAAATTTTGAATGCTAACAAAGTACATGAAAAATTCATTTTTACTGGTCAACTGTAGTCAGAGCGCACTGTTCACATCTACAGATCCCGTTTTTTTACACCCATCCGGGGATTTCGTTCATTGGGCTGAAATAGCCAAAGAGGAGGAATAAGAGATTTTTCTTAGTTTAAAACATTGGATTCTGATTCATTGTTCATCATGAAAACCAAAAGCTAATGTGATCATATTAAATGCCAATAGTGCAAATTCCAGACAACTCCACGGGGATAAATAGGATGGATTTCGAGTTGTTGAGTATCATCGACAGACACTCACTGACAATCTGTGTGCGTGAAAGGTAGCGTAATAGCTGGATTATGCTTGTGTCCGTTCTGATACCAGATTACCAGTAACTGAAAACCTACAAATGCCTTACAGCATGAAGATCACAAATGACGCTCGCTTCAATTTAGTGTATCATGCGACACAACACTTCAGGCCGTGTTCATCAACCCTGTCTTGTATACAGTGACACAAGCAAACCAATATAAAAAGAGTCCCTTACAGTTTTGACAAGCCGATTTCGATAAATATGTATATATATCCCACACGTCTACGTCCGGACTGTCTGCCAAACAAATCCTGGTACAATAATCTTAATGACAAAGTAGTTTCATGATTTGCATGTGAGCTGAGCACTGCCAGATTACCCAGGCCAAGGCAGGTGAATTCTCTTCAGAAATTCACAAACGGAGCCTTCGGCAAGCCAAAGCATGACCCGCAATACAGCGGCGTGATGTGCGAAAACTCTGGTCCATTGGGAACCGATATCCAGTTCAGCGGATCATACACTCTTCGGACGGGGTCAAGCGTCCAACGTGTTCAATACACCTCAATACCCAATCGAGCCGGTGATCGTTGCCACAACCGAACAGATTTGGGTGTGGTTCGTACGCCTCCTCTTGGTTGGTTTGAAATCAGAGCGATTTTGGCCACCTCCCCTAAGTGAACTGCCAGCGGTCCAACAACCCACCGACCCCCCGCCCCGGTTATATCTCCGGATGTGGGCTTTTCGTCCTCTCACTTTGGTGGGAAAACACCTCCGCTCCGAGAAGGCAATGAGTAGGGTTTCCTCAGCAGAGCCTGTTTGAATTGCTTGGTCGTATAGGAGCATTTCGTGAGGTTCAAGGTGAGGGTGACGATCCGCATCCCGAGACACCAACTCTAGACCATATTGAGGCTTTTGGAGGCGACTTGTTCATTGAGGTGGTTTTTCAGGCAGGATCTTTATACAGTATTTCGAACACTGTACTAAAACCACCTTCAATATCAAAACGATGCAAACACTTGAGTATTGAATCTGATTGATTTATGCAGTTTGTTTCCTAAAACCTCCGTCATTGATAGACATTGTAGGTAGAACGGTAGATAATCAGTTGCACTTTAATAATAGAATGCTGGATTTCGTCGTGTACAGGGCAAATAAAGCGTAAGCAGAAAATTTCAATACAGAAGTCAGAAACATCGATTTGCACAACATATTTATAGTCCGTGATCTAAATCACTGTGAGATGAAAAGAAGATCGCTAATCGCAACGGACAATACAGCACAAGAATAGAAAACACGAGAGATGGAAAGGGGTGAACTGTTGAACCTGGAAGTACTGGTTTCCATCTGATGAGGTCTCATCAGCAATGCAAATCCATCGAACAAATAAGGGGATACACACTACGACGTGTAGAAAGTAGGCATACTATTTATTCGGTTACCGAGTGACTGTCTTTTTTCCCTTGCACGAATTAGCACAATCTACCCCAATGAGCTTGATGCAGGGATCCCACGTTAAGTATCTCAGTACTGTCCTTGTTTGGAAAGATTCACAAGCTGATTAGATGTCACCTGAAAGCAGTGGACGATTTGGTATTATGCTCGCGTCACAACTGTAAGGTCTTGGATTCAATCTATAGTTTAGTTGATGAATTCGCACTGCTGATCTAAGCCAACCAGGTAGAAACAAGTGTCTAGTGCTTTCTAGTTTTTCATCTCACAACTCACTTTTCTGCACCCGACGAAACTCAACATATGACCCAAACAAAACCTTCACTCCTCTCACGTTGAAGGAAAGTAATTACCTAATCTTCAATTAAGCTTACCAGACAAACTGACTCTCTGCCCGGAAAGTTCCATCACAAGCCAGAAATAAAACTCTTGAAAGTCCATATGTGGTAAATGTTACCCGATTTGCTTCAAAATGTGCTGAAATAAACAATTCCTGTTCAAAGAACAGCATATATTGCAGTGATTAGCGTACAGATAACGTGATCTGAGGCCTTTTAGGGGAGGCATGTTCCAAAATTCATCGAGTATTTCTTGTGACCGTGGTGGATTTGATAGAATTGCGTTATATTCGGAATAATTTGTTGTTCTTAAGATCTCTTCTTAAGACTGATTAGCGGGCATCCTTTTAAGTGACATGATTAGGCTTAGAGTATATGCAGCGTGTCAGTATTAAACACACCCTCGTCTTTTTACCAAAAAGCTTGCGGATTACAGACAACCCCATCGTACTGTGAAGAAAGAGACTGATAGATTTCTATTAATCAAACGACAAAAACGTCGTCTATTGCTAACTTTTGGATCATTCTTAGCTAGAAGGTGGGATATGTTTAGAGTCTGTTACATTAGTATTTGAAAATTTGTGCAAAATTTTCGTCTATTTTGATTTCGTTCAAATATTTCGTGATGTGCAGCTGAGTTCGAATAACAAGCGTAATTAAACTGTGCGTAATTCAAAGTGGTTGAAGTTGTGAGATTGCATACTGGACAATAGTGTCAGTTTCATGGGAGCGACTATTGACACGCACGAGGGACCAGTTGATGTCAGTTAATTAGGGGTTCATTCTGTCATAGACAATTGAGCGTTGATCGACAATGGCCCAAGGAACGAAGCATCTGGGGAATAGACCATAGCCGAAATCCATTTGGAATCGAAATGGGATTATCGATCCTTGATTTTGTGTAAATTCAAAAACGACACCATTTTAAGTTCCCGCATATGTTGGTCTGAGTATAAAAGTTGATATTCGTTTATATAATCCTGAAAATGTAACGACTAATTTGGTTGATTGCTTGAAAGAGTGTAGTAGGCTTCGCCTCAGGTGATTCTTCTCTCTGCCTTTTGTGAATATAATCGCCAGGTGTGTTAATGAGAACATCTAATAAGGCACTGCGTATCTACCCAAGATGGTGTTGTGATAACGATTTACCCCTGTTTTTGTTTCAAGCGTAACTGTGTTCATCACTCGGATCTATGCCAGAAGGGCGATATTTTGGCCAGATGAGCCACAGATGTCATATATTTTTTTTATCGCTTTTCGAAGTTTGGCAAACGAACGCCTACTGCGGTCTACGTCATATGTTCTTTACCTTGGTGAGGTAATGAACTCATTTTTATCGCAAGCAGAAATGACTCAGTCGAATGTGTGAGAAAAAACAAGTGTTCTTTTGTGATTATTGCAATAAGTGTAATTTTTAAGGTTTGTAGGCTGTCAACATTTTAATCATAGGGTCATGCAGACCCTCCACGATATATAAATCACATTATTTTTCGTCTCTGTCATTGCGTTCCAATTTGATATTTATAATTCAGTTCGAATCATTCATACAACTACCACTACATTGTTTTTCACTTCTATTATCCGTTCTTTTCAAAATCCGTTTCTCTCACCGATAAACTCACTGTTTCGTGCAAAGAGAGACCTTCTGGGCTGAGTTTTTTCCCAAGTCTTCAAAACACTTGATATCATCTAAAAATATCGATTTATTCGCTAAACAGAAGAATCCGGTTGGTCCAATAAACCATACATTACGAATCTTTTCCAGATACTGAAAGATCAAGCGGTGTCTGATTGCTGTCACGTCAACTCGCAGTGCAGAATTATAAGGATTCAGAGACAAGCTTACCCTCACTATTTAATTCTGTCTTTGGTTCGGACTTTATTTGAACATAATCTGGGTTCATTTAACCTAAATCACAAAATAAATGATGACTTAATCAAAGAGTTATGTTGTGGTTGACATAAACTACTCCAACTGATTTTCGAAGCACCCACTAATCAGGTATTCGTTTCTTGCTGTTCGCACATCACGTGAACAAATTGAAACAACAAACGGGACATGTCACTGATTGTTTGTACACCGACTTATCTGCTTCTCGAAATGTAAATTTTGATGGTTTGATGAAAAAAAATGACTGCATAGAAGCAAACTATTCCCACAGCGTTAGATCTGACTAGGTCTTTGACTTGTGGCAGGGGTTTTCCCCTCGGGGACACCCTCGGTCGAGCTGATCATGGAAAACAAAATTCTCGTAAGGGAAGTAGATAGTGAGCTTTTCACTGTAGTGATACGTTTGAATAATGTGTATCTATGAGGAATTTATGTGTGGAACGTGAAGCCGGTAGAATTTACACACGGCGATGAGTGGTGCTTGGAAGCTACAATGAAGAGAAAGAACCAGATTGCCATTGCCATTTTACAAGTGAAACTTGGTACATTCAACTGAATGGTATACCCCGCATCTCATACGCGGAAAGCAACTGTCGGACCCACGCAGCTCCCACAGACAAGATCAGATTAATTTTTTTCTTTCCATATTTTACCGATTGTGCACATCGAGGCTGAAAACGGTGTTTGTTGCCTACCGGCTTATGCGTTGTTGCATTCTTCGATTTCCATATGGAGTATTTCGATAAATCATCCTACACTCTTTTGCATAAATTAAGTTTCTTTCAATCGATAAATTTAAAAATACCCGTCAGATTCTTTGACATTTTTTTTAAACTTTTGTGTGCCTCTTACATTATGCTTTTCAAAATGATATACGCAATCTGGATATTTTTGGAAATTAGGACCTCAGAACGCACAAACAGTCGACACGTTTTGGGGAATCTCGTTGAATCTGTAATACACTCGCTAAATTTGAGAAAGACTCACTCGAATAATTCACTAAATCTTGTTTTCGTTGTCATACCCTGTAGCTTATTTACAACCATCATCAAGATATCCAGATACTTTTGGTTGATAAAGCGTATTTATGACAGGAAGAATGGATTACACTTCGAACTCTCAGGTTACTGATACATCACAATGATGAATGATCGTCGAACGATACTTTCCATCGATTGAAGCTCTGTCTGTTTGCTCATCTTTTTTCACATTAGTCGTATACGGTTTGTCCCTGCCATTCATGCTGTAATCAGAATAGTCAGAGCACAGAAAAAAACACGTTCACCGCAATAACATTCGCATTTCACACACGCACAGAGAGAAACATGGTGTATTTCTGGTAGTCGGGATTCGGTGGATTCCACGCTGCCCGATCGGTCGGTCGGTCGGAGATCGATGTAAAATCAACGGACGGTTTGTTTTGTTTTACTAATCACTATGACCAGGGTTAGCGCAATCTATCACAATACGATCGTAAAAACTGGACCCGTAATTGATGACCAACTTAAGGAAATGGCTATCAGTTTGGCCAGGATTGGTCGCGATTTCTTTTTACAGAACTGGCGTATCTCCTTGGCTGGGCTTTTATAGTTCCAATTTTTTGCATACACTTGATAAGATGATATTTAATCGTCAAATGATTAGTCCAATTGTCCAGTATCATTTGAGTGATCAATTATTTGCTTGTTCTATTCACGGTAAAATAACGGTGAAGTTGCATGCATTGAACGTTCCACCTTTTTCTTACAGCAAAATTCCCATCCGTCGTGGACAACTCCGTGCTGATCGCATCAAGCTTTGTCTATCGTTCTTCGTCGGAAGTAAACTAGAATGTTATGCGGAAGAAGGAATTATTGAAGGGGGCTAGTAATGAAGATTGTAGTGAAAATAATCATTTCCGATGTTTAGTAGGAAATCATTTTTCTGTAAGAATTGCGCAAACGTTTCTTGAACCCGATGAAATGTGAACAGGTGCCGGTTGGGACAATCAGTCAATCCCTCGTCACGGTTTGTGCTCCCAGACAAAAGCTTTTGCTCGGGCCGTGGTTTTCGAACCTATAATGTAGCAAAAATATTCATAATTGGGTTCTGAATTTCAAATTTAAAAAAATCTATTCCTATTATATATATATTGATTTCATAACTCTTTTTATTCCAGGAATATTTAACAGGCACCTGTCCATCAAAGCCAAAAAATGAAATATCTCATGGGCAAATCCCTTCAGTGTTCACATTAGAAGAGTACTGACAATTCTCACTTGGTTTATTAGATTCAATCTTTGAATACAAATTTATGTGCAGATATGAGCATTGACAGGGGCATCCGTCCTCAGATACCATGGTATTATCATTTGATACGTGCATTCAAAATTATGACGGTCAGGTTTGCATAAGGTATGGGTTATACTGGTTAAAATATCACTAATAGCATCATTACTTGTCACTAGTTAACAAAGTACTCAGCAGTCAGGGGAATCACGTGACAGCCTCCGCAAGGTAGAGCCGTCACTGATGTAACTCGTATTACTCAATCAGATAAATGATACGTTTAATTTTTTAAAATGTAAAAAATACCAGCAACTACTGTAAACAGCGGAATCAATGACTTTCAAGAACGTCAGCATTATTGTATCACTGAGCATAAAATTGAACCGTTTTCTAATAGCCGAAATTCCTGTCATTCGATATGAAGTAAGTTGTTCTACCTCTGTGCTAAAAGAAAGTCCATTTTCCCCAAATGTTCAGAACATATTCACATGTGGAGTTTGGATCCTCAAGTACAAGAAGGGACCACTGAATACTAGCCAATTCAGTTCAGTTTAAAACGAGAATACGGTTTATCGCATACCGTTCACTGGTATAATTGCATGTGAACATCCATGAACTGATTGTTTTATTGGCGTGTCATCATTTTTTTCTCATCGCAGTATTTATCTAAATTTCCATCCTCCAGTTGATCTGAGATTGAGGCACAAACTGTTTCCAATAACATTATCAGGTAGATTGAAGGAATGAAAACAACCCAGAGTAGTTAATTTTAGAGCCAAGTAAACATTCCCACGGTGGTCGTATCCTGATCACCCCTGTTTATTGAGAACTAACCTTGTGAGCGAGACCGCAATTTTTATGATGAATGAGGAAGGGTAATTGGTACTACCCATTTCCAGAGTGAAGCTCACAGGCGCAGGCAATTAGCGCAACAAGTGTGTTATGAATTTATGACCGCATCCAACACGCATGTGGTACGCATATTGCAACACTGATCAGATTATTAAAACACATGACACAACTGCGCCTGATTCCAGCGTCCTGGTCAACCAAAAGCTGCCTTGGTGTACACACGAAGCAAATGGTTTTCCTGGCAGTTTCAGGGCTGAAGATGTCATAATTTTTCCCATCATTAACAGCAACTTTATATGCTCCAATGTTGAAACATAATTATTCTCATTGCTTGATATATTTACATCAAAAGAAGCACAAAGCAATTGCCACCTAGAGAGCTTGGATTGATTAAAATAAACAAACATTTTGTCTGTATTAAACTAATGATTACCTCATTTTCTGCGAAACCGTGAAAACTACTCTATGTTTTATCGGAAAATTTGAGGTAATTAAAACAGCGATACAACAGAAATAACTACAGTTCCTTTAGAGGAAAAAATGCTTTCCAAACAAATCTATCCGTGTGCCTCCAAAAGCCTCAATATGGTCTAGAGTTGGTGTCTCGGGATGCGGATCGTCACCCTCACCTTGAACCTCACGAAATGCTCCTATACGACCAAGCAATTCAAACAGGCTCTGCTGAGGAAACCCTACTCATTGCCTTCTCGGAGCGGAGGTGTTTTCCCACCAAAGTGAGAGGACGAAAAGCCCACATCCGGAGATATAACCGGGGCGGGGGGTCGGTGGGTTGTTGGACCGCTGGCAGTTCACTTAGGGGAGGTGGCCAAAATCGCTCTGATTTCAAACCAACCAAGAGGAGGCGTACGAACCACACCCAAATCTGTTCGGTTGTGGCAACGATCACCGGCTCGATTGGG
>UZAN01047117.1:6366-27300 GCA_900618425.1 Echinostoma caproni
ACTCTGGAACGACCGAATGTCCTCGTTATGGGCTGGCCAGTTTTCTATATTTAGTTTCACTGGAACTGTATATCTGGTCACGTTTCTTCGGCGCTGTGATTATCTCTGCTATCCATAACCAAAATTTAATATGCAGAATGATCATTTGCCTTGGTCATTTTACACAGTTCAGTGTTTTCTTTTGTTTTTCTCCGCTGTAGTTTATCTAGGACTCCAAGCAACAACGGAATAGAAATTTGCTCAGCTTGCTTACGCCAAATTCGTCACAGTCTTCGCTCTCTTTCCACACGTTCTATCACGGAAGGGATCGATCCCGCGGTGGAGCTCATGAATCGTCCTGAAAAATTTTGCATCCAAAAGAACTTGATGTCACCCATCACCTCGGATCCCACTACTCGCCCTCGGCGTTGTGGTCAATGTGAAAATTGTTTCTTGTTCACATGCCTTTCGGAACTCTGCACCGTCCTCCAGTCTTACACTTCATTCACAGACCCCGATGAAGTATCAAGTCATACGAAACCAGGATCTGAATTCATTTCACCTGTTGGAGGTCCGCTTCTGCTTCCTTTAATTGGAAAAAATCCAAAATCCTCGAATGATTCTCTGTTTTCTCGGTGAGCAAAGCATCCGTATAATCCTTTGTTTTTCAACACAGTCTTCATATCCCGTTTAATCTAAGAGCAGTGTTTCGCACCGAGCTTTTAGCAGTAATAGTAGTGACTATCATTGAATGCTGCCTTGCGCTCCACAATCTGCTAGTGGTCTTGGCGTTTGCAGAAATCGGAATACTACAAAGCACCTCCCTCTGGCTATCTGGAGCACGAGTTGATGGTATGAGGTGACAACTCACGGTGACACCGACCGCAACTCCCCTCATGAAAATGTCTTACTTTATTGTAATCGAAGGGAAATGGTAAATGATTATCGTACACACCGTCGTGGATCAGGTGCGATGATGACCTTGCAAGTGTGCATGAAGGATCGCAAAGAGTGATAGACATATTTATTGTGTCCCGCGAACGTTGAGATTTTGATTTCTGAACCCAAAAGCTCACTATTTGTGTTCAGCCTGAGATTTCATCTTTGTACGCACCGCTGATCAATCCAAAAATGGCGTAACTGCCCAGTACCGATTGTCGGCATCCACATCCACTATTTGATAACAAGAATAATAATAATAATAATGTGTTGGCTGCATAATATGCATTTTTGACACCAGTCTGAAACCGCCTACTTATCATTTCAGATGATGTGCCCCCTTTTATGGGAATGGACAAGTAAACTGGTTTTTTTGCCATCATCACTGGTTGCACTCTTGTGGTGCCCTTCATACTCTGTTGAATGATCCTATCTGGATATCCATTTTCTGTGAAAATCGTTCTGATTTTCCTTAGTTCTTCCTCACGTGAATCAGGCGAACATATTCGCCCTTTCCTGTTCACTGTGCATCGAATGTATGCCTTCTTTTGCTATAAAGGTGCGAAACTGTGATAATTTGTGTACTGTCCTAACCAAGTTTGACCTCGATGAAGGCCACGTCGAAGAGACCCGTTTTTCACAGTGCAAGAGAAAAATGTCGAGGAACGCCGACCCTTCTAAAGATTCTATTTCTACCATGAATTCTATATTCTTATGGGTTTTGTTAAATTGGCCCAACAGAACCGTGGGACTCATGGAAGAATTTACCACGCAGATGTCATCTGCAAAGCGTCGATATAATTTACATTTTTTTTAATATAACTCAGTACTCCAGTTTCCAATTTCACCATAAATACACCGGCCAAAACGGGACCTAGGGGAGGTCCCATCACAATTCCGTCTTTCTGGCCGTACGTCACCCCACTGAACTGGAATTGAAAATTACACGTGCATAGGTAAATTAGATTGCGAAGGTAAATCAGTATTCATACATTTGCGGTCAATCTGATTGCATAGGCATTCTATCGTCTCCATTAGATTCGTTGGTGAATAGAGAAGCCACATCCAGAGAACACGTGCTTTATGGCGTGTTATGGATCGGCTTCCGTGATGCTACCTTTAGCCATACTTAGACACCAGAACCCGCGTTTTGTAGGAAAAGCGATGATCGGGTATTCAGTTCAAACTGAACTGAACTATCGAAGGCAGGGCGGTGCAAACATTTTGATTGGGGGGTGATACCCAATGCTTATGGTTGGGCTTATCACTGGTTGCATGGCGCTGCCATCAAACACGGAAAATCCCTGAGACACAGTTATGAAATACTGAAAGCACTTGACGCGGAGGGTCTCACAATTTTGACAACCCTTGAATAATTTGTAACGAACTGCTGTATTGCATATCCGTCCCTTACGAGAAGGATGGATGTCCTTGCGACGCCGTAAGATCCCTTGTGTTGGAGGACACTCTGCCTTTTGCTGTGCCTTTTGTTGTTTCTTCAATGTCACTGCCAGAGTGATCTAGAAGTTACTGCGGAGTGTAAATAAAACTGTCGGCCGAATCAACTGGTCGAATCCAGTGGTTATTAGTGAAGCGGGCTCCTTGTAACCTTTGAAAATTATTTGGCACTTGGAGAGAACAAAACAAATGTATGTCATATTTCTCTTTCGCAGTTACAAAGTGATTCTGCACATTGCTCATTCTTTGATACACAAAATCTTGCGTTTCCTTCATACTGACAGGTAAGGGAATACAGGAGCGAAACAAACCGATCGATGTTTTAACATTGCAGCTCATCGGATCGCAGCAGAAAGTGAATCACATAGCACATTCAATCGCACACACAACTCATAAACAAATAAATCATTGAATTAATCGGTCAAAACCTGAACGATGAAGTATCCAGCCTCATATCTAATCGGCTCATGAGCACATTTTGTGGCGATCGCTCCCTTTTTTACCACCCTTTTGTAATGGATAACCGACGGGTTTAACCCAAAAGTCGCGTAGACTTACTGTTCAGTGATGGAAACCGGCAACCTAAGCGCCTTTGCCGAACCACGTAAGGCCTTTTTAGGTGAACGGTAGTGTCGCTTTGATACAAAGGATCTGCGCATGTTCATATTTTGTGTAACGTATACTAGGACCATCTTACGCAATGAATACTCGAGCCGTAGAGGACTTAGTTGTCTGTTTCTGAATCTCATTTACTGTTTGTCAGTTTTAATTGCTACGTGATTCTTTCTAATGCTACTTGTTTTGTTTCTTTCTGTTTGTTTGCTTCTCCACCTCGCAATGTCGCATTATTTTGCTGGTGCAGCTCTCTACCTCCAGCTATCACTCTCTCGACGGTTTCAGAGAGCGTGATAACAACTGATAATCGCCCCGTGTGTCTTTGTTGTCAGTCTTCGGCCACTCCATTCCTACATCGGTATCAAGTTAGTGATGATTCAAATCAGGTCGTCTGCTCCGGTTGTTTGTGGGCATGGTTGGCTCAGGTGAATGTAGCCTATCACGACCCAACTGTGCAACGCATTGCTCGACGCCTCGCTTCTGCAGCCGCGGCGACTGGTGATTGCGTACCGCTTTTATCCTCAGCCAGTCGTCGCACTCTTGTCGATACGGCTCGGTTAGCTCGACTAATTTCGTACCATCCATGTAATGCAGTCTGCGCAGAACTGTCACACAGGCAAGCGTTACCTTTGTGGTTTGTCTGCCCCGGCTGTGTGACTCGACGTTTGCATCGACTGTGCTCCGCACAACTTCCTTTGAACTGTCCACGTTGGTATCGGCGTCGTGTACAGCTGGCTTGCAGATCAAAATCGCTTGAGGATCTAGATCCCCGGCTTATTTGCCTTCTCTCTGTAAGTTCAGCGGATTATTTACAGTATGACATTGTCATTCGACCAATTTTGTTTCACCTCATTTTGTTATAAACATAGAGGCTCCATTTTTGGTGAACACCTATCTTTCAGCTATAGAAATCGCCAATATATATATATATATATATATATATATATATATATATATATCCTAGAACTTCAAATGGAGAATAAGCAGGATAGGAACACACATAATAGTCGTGTAATAGTATCGTAGGATGACGAAGATGGCTGCGTCGATTACGTTGGTAATAGGTGGTAATCGGGTTGTGATCGAACATCTGAAGTATCAACATATGTTAGTAATGGCTACTTCAAGTGCTTAACGAAGGCGAAGACTATGACCACTACTATATTATATATGACAGTTTTGTAAAGAACGGTGTTGGTTGTTGTTTTTGAAGCTCAGGTAGTATAACTTGATGTTTAGTTGTTCGCCGAGCTTAGCAATTCCGTTGCAAGAAAAATGCCAAGCTCGGCGAACAACTGAACATCATACATATCTGTGTGAGTTTATGACCCATTACCTTTTGATTGTTTCCTACTTTAAGTACTAGCAGTATTTCCCCAAATACGTAAACATCATGTAAATTGAGTCCTTATACACATCCTAGGACATCACTTTCTGTTTTGAATGAACGAGCGTTGAATCCCAATATTGTGATTCCATTCAGAGAACCAAGCTTGGCTTAGCTTGGATGTCCCAAGGAGCGAAACCTTCACCCAAGACAATTAAGAGTATCTGGTGCCTCTGAACGATCGAACGGGCTAATCCAAGCTTGATATTCTAAATTGATTAAGCCATTCGCACAAGCTGATGACCGTCGACCGTGTAGCTCAGGGGTAAAAGTTTGAAGTCCGGGCCCGAATGTCCGCGGTTTGAGTCCTAACAGGGACACAGTATGCACGGCTGACGAGTCCCAGAGTTAAAACAGCGGTCCAGTGCTGTTTGTTGATCACGACAAACATTTCCATCGCATTGTGATTCCGCTTTGGGTTCTCATAGAACAGCCTAACAATTCGGAGGTAGTTACCACCACTTTTCGGTATTATGGACTGTTTTCCTATGCGTTCATTCAGTGGATGTTTGATAGATCGATTTAAATCCACTGCTAGTATGACAAACCACAGTATTTCTTGTGCCACGTCACAATTTACTTAGTCTCCAGCCCATGTACCTCGTTTTTGACTTTTAGAAATACAGCTGGGCTTTGTTTGCTGATGATGTCTTCATGATTTTCGTTAAGCCCCTATTGTCCATGCTCAGTATTCGTGCTCCAGCAACCTGGAAACGATTGCCTCAGTCACTGTTGGAAGTGTGTGGATTTGTTGATGCAAATAAACAGTAGATCACTCATCCAGTTCAGTCAGTCAGTTTTACAACCATTAACAATGCACTTTCGTGCGCCCTTTTCTTATTACTTATTTTCGACGACCTTGAGGGTTTTCTATCTTGTGAACACTTTTTACACAAACCTTGACGTCTAAGCTCATTTTTGACAATCGGGCCTTATAAGCAGTGGACTGTTTTGCTGCTGTACCCTTTTTTAAATGCCGCTTCGTCTAGAATGCCAGTCTTTAGGTGGTGGTGGCGGTGCAGTGGTGTAGTCGCTATCACCAGCATGCTTTGAACCCTATGGTCCGAGGTTCGAGCTCCGCCACCGCCACCCGACTTTGGTGGTAGGCAGCTCTGCTGTCGTCCGGTTCAACACCACGCCTAACCTATCGGGGCCTTATGTGGTTCGCCACTCCAAGTTCTCGTGCTTAGGTTGCCGATTTCAACCACTGAACAGCAGGTCCTCGTGACTATGGGGTTTACCCCGTCTGCTGTTCATCACACCTAGGTGTGTAATAAAGAAAAGATACCATAGGCCTCAGTTCATCCTTCCAATATGTATCTAACTCATAGTGGTGAGCAAACGCTATCGTATGGTGTCTTTCTCATTCCTACTTTTATTGAGTATACAAAGATACAATTTTCAGAAGGAGGGAAACGGTCAATCAAAGGGCTATCATTCAACAATTGGGGAAATCGGACGGTGGTGGTGGGAGTTGAACACACATCCGTGAGGTGATAATTTGATGACGGTACCACCGGGCCACCACCGCCTAGTCCTAATGGAGGGATTTTTAGCCTAGTGCACACCAGGGTCATTTATTATCGCACATGATAACAGAGGAGTAAACTGCAACGTAAATTCAGGAGAAAGATGACCATAACACGTGAAATTGGATGTCACTTAACTCGGGTTTTTAAAAAGTTTCTGACTCACGCTTTCTGTGCCGGAAATCTCGAAATAAATGGATTAGGTAGCGGTACCAATACATAGGTTTATAATCACACTTGGTTCATATTGTTTAAGTTCAGTGTGCAATGCGTCAGTGATACCTGATAGATTATTGTTGCAGAAGTTTTCGCCAGAGGTAAAATGTTTGTTGACGATACAGTTGAGCAAGTGTGAATAGGTAATTCCGCTTGTGCGTGATATAATATGAACAGACCGATGCAGAATTGCCTAATCTTTAACTTAACGACTGGGGGATAAAACTGGGGGCAGTAGTCAATGGGATTAACAACTCAAGGATATGCAAAACGGCTGAGTAAATACTGTTCAACTTTAAAGTATCGCAAGTGGCAAATAAATAAACACAAACGTAAAATTTTGCTAAAATTTGAGTTGAAGTATAAAATCCTCGTGAGATCTTGGCAGATAGTAACACCTAGTTTATGTAACCAAAGGATTGTGGGAACAAACTGGTTGCTGACAGAATACAGAGCATTTGCTCTCAAAAGAATGTAGCCGTTTCCTTTTGACTAGCGAGAAGGTGACATCTATACATATTTAGAGGCGTTATTAGATAATTTGGGTTACGAAGCCCGGCATCTTGAGACAGGTACATTGGTTTGAAGCTGTAAGAAACCGAATTAGTCATCCCAGATACGTCTAAGCTTTTTCGGGGTTAACTACTCAGGTATTCAGTCATTATGCTTATGGATTCCTTCCTCTGGTAGTCATAGTATACCTTAGGATAGAAATACTAAACTTCGATAGCATGACATTCATCTTGCCCTTTCTCATTTGCTGAAAATATCGGTCACATCTTCATGATTCAGCTGCTGTATCCAAGGAGAAGTGTTATTTTATTTCTTTTAACATTTGTATACATCTACTGTGCATCACCCTTATTTGTTTTTAGAACCCCGAAACTGATGGTGCACCCAATCGAATGGCTTTGGTAGACGTGGAATATACGAACACGGTCATTGAACGCTGGTTGCTTCCGCCGGAGCCCCCGGTGATTGACGAATGCATTAATCGCGATCAAAAGAATGACGCAAAACAATCGTCCGATGAATCGGACACGGGAACAGAGGATAGCTTCTTCTCCGAAACTTCGAGCGGTGTGTCTTCGGACTCATCACCGTTGCGTATAGACACACCGGACGCAGATTACGGAGCAGATTGTTGGTGGGAACATGGTTCTGAGCCCGCAGATGAGACCATTAAGATGAACGATTCACCCGATATGGTCATTCAGGATTCTGATAGAGGGAGAAAATATTCCAACGAACATGAAATAGAAGAAGAAGTACCTACAGATCTCGTTACTTCAAAACGGCAACGTAAATTGACTCCGAAAGCTGCGGAAGCTATGGCTAGGTTACGCCGGCGACCGCATCCCGGTACCTTTGCGTCAGACAATTCTATTCCGGAAGAGACCAACGTCTCCGAAAACGGATTAACTCTCGGGTCTGAACTACAAGATTCCAGTCATCAGGCAAAAGAAATTGAATCTCCGCACGAAGAGGCTGTAGAATCAGGCACTCGTGTATTTCAGTCGAATGAGCTTCAGGCAATAGGAGCCGGCGATTCGGGTTCCAAACGATTCGCAAATGATGGTCCTAGCCCCCCTGCCTCACCAAGATCTGAAACAGAAACCCAAAAATCGAATAGAAGTCATACTGGAAAACGTAAAGCCAGTCCTCCAACAGAACCTGTGATTCGAAGCAAACGCAGTTTGAAAATCAATGTACGTTTCAGTTTTTTATGCCGATTCTAACTGTTTATTTTTCCCAATGATGTCTTCGCTAAGTCATAATTTTATACGATTCTGAGTTCCTGATGTGACACAGATCAACACCATCCTATGACTGTCTCTTTCCCGCAATACTAGGGAGAAATGTGAAACCCGAAAGTAACACTTCACTAATGCTTTATTATCAAGTGAAGTAGCTATTCATTCATAAACGTAATAAAACTCGGATCAGTTTCACTTAAGATATATATATATATATCATGGTAAGTAGTATATGAATGACCCGACAAAATTTCCCTGGAAGCATATGACCGGTTTTGCGGTTCTTGCCGCTCGTCAGGCATGCGTATCCGGTAATCTTTTGTCAGTTCGTTCATATACCTGTACCCAGAAAGTGTATTTCCGTCAAAAAGACCTTGTTGGCAGCACCGGATTACTTTTGGATACACAGCTCTTTTATATCCAGTCCAATGGAGAATCAATGTTTTGCGGGTGGGTTAGATGCTACTCACCGCGACCAACGTTCATTCATATACTATTTATTATGAAATATTCTATAAAGATGCATACGTCACGTTGGTTGCGGTTAGTAGCATGGATGAATGGACGGACGGACGGCCGGATCCGTGACGGGTCTTTGGATAAGCACTACTAGTGAGCTCTAATCTGAGCGAGACTCGCGTTGAGGGTTTCCTGAATGTATGGTTGAACGATTGAACTGATGATTGAGAGTGAAAATAAAGACTGATCTGTTTGGGTCCCACAACACTACTCACAAGTAGCTGAATTGTAATCACAGATACCTATTATCACATAGATCTGGAAGCATCCACGAATTATCGAATGATTTGTACGAACAACTCAAATGGCTGATCATATAGATTTTTTTGTTAACAGAACCTCCTGGAAAACCGTTGTACAAGTTTTTGATACTTTGCCTAACGTTTTATCTTACGAAATACAGCCTAGGTTTTTCAATGATTACACGGGCCCATTCCCATGTCTGGTGGGCGAAGGTCGTCAGATCCGGGAACCTTGTGTCGCAGAATACGGTTCTGAGGAGTCTGACGACAATGAGGACAGCGGACCTAGTCCTCGTCGTCTGCAAGACAGAAGAGGCCTCAAGCCAGCTCGCCTGTCCGGTTCATCACGCGGTCGATTTGATTCTCGAACCAGACGCCAATCTAACACACAACAGGAAGGTGGTTACGGATCTTCACAAAAACCAACTGGGTTGGGTCCTCGTGTGAAGCAAGTTAGCCGCCATGCCTTGAAATCAGGTTAGCTTGCTTTTTTTCTGTCGGAGTTACTAGAGAAATAATGTAAAAATGTTTCCAGTTAGTTCTTGTTGGTTGGTTATAAATTTGCTTACCTAACAATTATGTTTTTCTTCGATCGCAGTTTAACATTGCTTGACAGTAAGGCGAGACACATTGTAGCCACTAGAAGCCAAAAGCAAATGCTTCACACGAAATGTTGGTAGTTATTCCATGTTTTTTCAATTCCATAGTGATATCACTGCATCATAAAAATCGGACTTGATAAATCCTACCCATAACCTTTCGTAGAATATACTGATGTACAACATGGTAGAATGTTGCTCCGAATTCACAACTCTGCAGTCTGTCTAATTTATCTGATTATGCTCTCTCGATTCCTATTTCCTGAACGTTTGGGACACCATCACCCAATGGATCCGGTGATTGTTCATCCAGCACTTTTTCAGTTGCCACAAACGAGTCAGCTGCTAATAATCCATCAACTCACTTCTGGACCCCTGCTGAGTTTATTACACCGATCACTTCAAGAAAACGCCCCCGCTACTCAGTGAAATCGCAGTGGAGTCTACAAATACGGGTCCTCTGTGACATTTCATGAGACCATGACAACGGAATCATTCTATCAAGGCATCCGCCTAAGTCTACCAATTATCTTTTGAGGATCTTCGGTGCTCGAACTACCATACATATCTCCTATACTGAAACACTTCATTTTCTATTATGAACATCCACCTATTTATTATTTAGGTTTCGAACGCAGCAAGTTCGGCAATTAACGTTTGAATTACTCATCGATTTTGACATAATCCTCTTCATTATACATACAGACGCGGATCGGTATGGTTCCACCATATCAGCTATGGTTCACGCTGCCCGTCTGGCTGCAGTCGGTGCGAAAATCCCAGGTGGCACTAGCCCGAATCACGCTGCATTAGCGGCTACCGCACGCTCTGGCACTAATTTACCTTCTGGTGATGACCACACCCCAGGACTAACTTGTGAGGATAGCGAAGCACATGCATCGTTCGACTTGACAGAAGTTAGCATGCGCGGCTCGTCTCGTTTGTCGTCAAAGGACAGTGGACGTCGATTGCCTTTGCGCTGTGGTCAGTGTGCCGCTTGCATTGGGCTCATCCAGGCCTGCGGTCGCTGTATCAATTGTCGGTAAGTTATAGCGCCTCGATCGGTGTTCTATTAGAAGAAGTACGCACGTACACCCCATACTTAACCCATGTTTCTGCAAATTATCGCATATGAAATGACGCTCTGAACTTAGCTTGCCATTCACACTTTTGTTCAGATAAATTGTCCTTCAAGTCAAGTCAGGTCAAAAATCGCTTTATTCATCCCAGTGGATGGATTCTCAGCTTCTTGCATTCTAGTAACATTTATCATCACACACAGTCACAAAAAGTGAAACAAAACAGCATCGTCAATTCAAAGGAATGTGGAGTACAAGTTTAAAAATAAACATCGATTGCGTAGGCAATTCAAGAAGTTTTCTCTAACGGATGCCTTTGGAGACAGAAATCTCAAAAGATAGGGGATGACGGACAAACGATAGGCGGTGGTACGAGCATACGCCAGTTTATAACGACATCTTGTTACAGAAGTGAATATACGTTGTTTAAGTTCTGTGTGTAATGGGTGAGTGGTATCTGATAGAATATTGTTACACAAGTTATCGCAAGAGGTAACATGTTTATCGGTGATAATGTTGATCAAGTGCAAATAAGAAATACCGCTTGCGCGAGAAATAATTTTAATAGACCATCGTAGAATTGTGTAATCTTTAGCTCTAAGACCGGCAAATAAAACTAGGGATCAGTAGAGAGGATGAGTAACAACACAAGAATATACGAATCAAGTGAGTAAATGCAGTGGAACTTTGAAAGAGCGCAAGCGGGTAATAAAGAAACAACCATCGAAACTTCACGACGGTCAACTGATTGGAAATAAGAATGCGATACTTCAGTTTCAGTCAACGTGGAAAGCATGCAGTTGAGTTCATCTGCTGTGCGTTGAGGCCCGCGTAGTCTGACTTTTGTTCCACCAAGTTTTTTCATAGCGTTCCAGATTTGCTTGCAATCATGGTCACCAAGAAGGGTTTCAGCGTAGAGTTTATCAATATTTTGGATCTCATTCTTGATCAGCACTGACTGAAGGTCGATGACCATTTTTATATGCCCATTCCTTGGTTCTTCTGAGGGTCTTCAGTCTGGGAGAAGGAAATCTGGTGAGACTGATGTATATAGGTAATATGGGGCAGCAGATGTCAAAGCAGAAGTTCAAATAGCTCCTGAGGTGTTCACTTTCACTCGAAACACTTGAATCAAAAAACTGTTCAAAATTTGTACTATAGACCATTTCTCTCAGTGATGCCAAGATAACCGGGTCACGGAATCTATGAAAAATCTTCCGGCCAGATGTACGTGTCAGTGTGTTATGATGATTCTTTGGATAGACTTTTGGTAAAACATTGATGATACAATGATCGGAGTTTGTCAGATAGGCTCCTCTTCGCACAGCAAACAGGTCAGGATCGTTCGAAGATATGAATTCCAGCTGCGCGTTTCCTCGTGTGGAAAAATTTACATAATCGTGGAGCGAGAGACATGTCAAAAAATGAATGTCTACATGGTTAAAATCGCCACTAACAAGAAAAAGAAGGCGTTCCGTGTAGTTAGAAAGTTCGAATATAAATACATCAGCAAACGTCTGTACATCAGTAGTTGTACTGGAAGGTGCTATGTAAATGTTTAATGCCACAATGGAACGATATTTACTGAGGAAACGAAGTTTGCATTCAACCGAAAGACTACATATATCCTACGTTTTAGGTGAAGATAATCTTTGTACACTTACACGAGGACAATTTGGTGTAGGTTATTTGACCACCGCCTCGATTTCGTAGTAAACAGTCTATCCAACCGATGCATATCAAATTAATCTAGCTCAACCAAAGAGTCGTTGATGTCAGGATGCAACCATGTTTCTTGGAGCATAACTATTCCCAATGCGTTATTTTTTCGTCCCTATCAGTTTCGTGAAGTCGCCCATTTTGCCAAATCGTGATCGTACGTTTGATGAACAAATGGCAGGGATATACATTTTCTGAGGTTTTGTGTTACGTAAGGTCCCTCGCCAGCCTGCTCGGTGTTTTCTGAGGACGGTCAGCATCTTTTGTATCTATTTTTAAATTGACGACTGAACTTATGGAGGATGTCACTCTTTCGCGATAACACAATGTTGCAAATTCTTTAAAGACTCCGGGGCTTACGTAATGGTGAAAGCGATGAAAGAAAACTTGATTCAAACGATTAAATCCAATGTGTGACGTAAAAGTTGAATTGTTCACTGGAGCACTCAAATGTGGTACGGTCAAAATTTGAAGACCCCGCCGTTAACAGTACCATCAGATTCATCGTTGAAGTAGACTGTGTACATCCTTTTTCAAACGCTAGCGAATTCCCGGGATCTTTTATCTCCCTTCACACCAAATTATGTTGACAACTTGTCTACATGTTCCTCGTGACCGTGCTGAACATGGTTTGCATCAGTTCACTTGTATTTTGACTATATTCAGCGGACGATTCTTTTGTCGGTAGTACACTCCGTTTAAATGTACCGCAGTATTGTATACAAGCCTTCCATCACAACCCAAATGAACCTCTTCTAAAAGCACATAAGACGGATATCGTGATCCTGCACGGAAACCTAGACGCACGCGTTGTTCGTCTGTCACCCGCTGATACCCATGTTGGTTGACATCATAGCCTTGATAGCTGTCGTTCAGATGATGGGAATACACTCCTAAGCATATGCTCAGATCACGGTCCGTTTCTCCATAGCATGGACTTCAGACACTCAAAGCGTCACCTCACCATCTGGTGTAACCTCTCTTCGACACACACGTGAAGTCAGATAGATCATATAACTGTTAGTTATAGATGGAGAGGATGTGCGAAAGACTGCCGTTCGTATTGGTCTACCTGCTTGGACTCCGACTACACACTAGTTTGTGCCAAGTTGTCTATGCGTTTTTGTGGCCGCAAACGATGCGATGCAAACAGCTCGACGTCATCAAGCTCTCTGACCGGCCGTGCTAGCCGATTATCAAAACGAGTTGGCCGCAAGGCTAATTACTACCCCACAAAAAGCGTACATCAACACTGGACAACCATTCAAAACGCAATGCATTCAGTCGGTTTACACAGTTGTGGTCTAACACGCCGATTTGTAAGTCACTGGGTCTCCTCCAGCTCTCTCGGATTCTCGACGCGCGTCGGGCAGTCCCGGCAAACCGCAAGTACAACGAACAGCGCCTCCCTGAAGCGTGAACTCACAAAGAGTTTGAGAGACGACCGAGAGGCCTGGTTGACGCTACGTGCAAAATAGGTGGAATCAGCAGCTAGGTGTGGAAATTCCCCGCAACTATTCCAGCTCATCCGTGCTACAGGCCCCGAAAGACAGTATGTCAGTGAAACAATCTGTGAAGTAGACGGCACGTTAATAAACAGCCTTTACCGGCGATTGGAACGCTGGGTGGAGCATTTCATATCGCAGTTCAACCAGCCTCCGCGCTGGCTGCCCCAAGCAGCTCTCTTGAAAGTGCACCCTGGCCACTATCCACGGGTCCACCCACATAAGCGGAGTTCCGAAAGGAATTCCAAAGCTGCTAGCGTCCGTTTTATTACGCAGGTTATGCCCGTTTCGTGAAAAGCAAATCCACGAGGAGCATGCCGGGTTTCGTGCACGCTGTGGATGCATAGATCAAATCTTCACCTACTCGAACACCGCCACGGATACAAACGGCAAACCATTGTCGTGTTTTTGAACATCAGAGTGGCTCTCGACTCTATCGATCGCCCCGCACTATGGAACGGTTTAAGGAGATACGGGGTACCCGAGAAGTATGTCTCAATCCTACGAGCGCTCTATTACCAGACCTCGGGGAAGGTTAGGGCCTATGATGAATTCTCACCCTCATTTTCTGTCACCAGTGGGGTGCGACAGGGTTGCCCTATCTCTCCGTTTCTCTTCAACTTTGCCATAATGATGTCCTACAAAACGCGTTACATAACGTGACGAACGCAGGCATCGAGCTTCTTCCTGGGGACAGAGCCGATGATATTGCCTTACCGAGTGACAACGCTTCAAGAGTCATTGAACCGTTTGGCAATTGAGGTTACTCGCTATGATATATCATTTGCACCTTCAATTGCAAAGGGTTGTTGCAAGATTGGCAGGAACCCATTCCTGCACTTTCGTTGGGTAATCACAGTCTGGAATTAGCCGAAAGCTTTGTCTACCTTGGGAGTTGCACAACGGCTGGCGGATGTGTGAGCGAGAAGATCTCTCAACGCGTGATCAAAGCTCGATTAGCGTTTGTTAGTCTGCGGCATCTCGCGCCGGCGCGACATATCCCTTTCACTGAAAGGGCGTGTGTTTTGTGCAACGGTGCGCACCGTGTTGCTCTATGGCTGCGAGACCTGGCCTCTCCGAGCAGATCACGTGCAGCGACTATCAGTCTTCGACAACCGCTGTGCGTGCAACATCGCCCGCATATGGTGGGATGATCGCGTGAATAACGATGAAGTCAGATGACGGGTGCTGGGATCGGATTGTCTTCCTTTGAGCAAAATAATTTCAGAGCATCGTCTTAAGTGGCTAGGGCACTAACTACGAATGCCTGAGCACCTTCTGCCACACCGTGCACTACTCGCAAACATCGGTCCAGGCTGGACGAAACAACGAGGTGGGCAGTGGTTTAGTCGCTGTCACAGGTGTGTTTCGGACCCTGTGGTCCGAGGTTAGAGCCCCGCCACCGCCACCCAGCTTCGGTGGTAGACAGCTTTTCTGTCGCCCGGTTCCATACCACACCTGACTTATCGGGGCCTTTTGTGGTTCGCCACTCCAAGTCTCGGGGCTCAGGATGCCGGTTACCACCACTGACCATGGGGCTTTGCTCGTCTGCTGTTCACCACACACTGGTGTGTAATAAAAACAATTAAAATAGTCATCCAGCCAATGAGGTGCTGTCCCGTCCACGTTCCGTTTGTCTCATTGGATGCATGAGGCTAGGGGCTGATCCCGAAAAGTGGACCGATAATTAACGAACCAGCGAACGACAAATTTTACCGAAATTCAAAGTTCTTGCGTGACAAGTCTCTAGAAGCTCCCATACGGATGCTGCGGTCATCCTCCCGCGTTCCATGTTCTCCCCATTGCCTTGTGGTTCAGACTTTCAATTCGAAGATTCTAGTTAGGGTTCTCGAAGAAAAACCCCTTTGTCGATGTGGGCTACCGCGAAGTATGTCGTGCCCCAAATTCTTGAAGCAACCATTTGGAAAAACCGCTTTCTGATCCATCTAGCTCTCCCAAATCGTACGAGATGCCTTTTGTTTGCACAACCCATGGGATGTCACTCGGTGTTCAACTGGTGAGGTCAACTAACTAGAGGATAAAAGATTTATAAAAATAAAGTCTCTTTTTCACTTAGCCTTACCTAACGTCCACACACTGTAAAATCGGCCAACGAGCTGCCTTTCAATTTAGATGTATGCTGTCTCCGAAACACGCATGCAAGACCGTACTGCACCTCATCCTCACGCTTCACTCTTCGTGTGTCGGTCTATTCAGCCACCTAAGTTCGTGGTTTTGCTGGTATCAGGATTGCGCCAAGTGTCAAGGCTGACCGTTCACTTTTCCACTGGATCCCGGTTAGCAGCTGTTGACTGTGCGTCTGAATGGGGACGCATTGATGAACGGCTACAAAACAAAGCGTTGGTGTTTACTCAGATTCGTGTATGCAGCGACCGATTGCAGTTTGCCAGAACTGAAGGATGAATTATAGATCGACCTCTCCAAAGTGCTGGGTCAACGGACCTCGTGGTAATCGCTGGAGACTTGAGTGTTCAAGTGTGATCCCTGGATGAATCAGAAAGGCTTCTTGGTGGTTCAAATGCAACCCTAGCTAACCGGACCGGCAGAGAGAATGCCTCTGTGCGGCCCACGGATTGTTCCTGTGAATCACTAACTTCTTGCACGAGAAACGACACCGCCCTACACGCGCAAAATGTGCATCTACAGATTCCGTTAAACACCAGACGATGGAATTCTCGCTGGGATTAAACTCCATCGAATGTCTACCGCCAGCTCATCAAGTGTCTGGGGAACGACCGTTAGAAGTGGTGGATCATCATCATCATCATTATCGTACAGCGAAACACAGTGAGGCGAACTTCACTGATCGCTGCCAAACTCGCAACGCATGCAAGATTAGTGGGATTGGACGTATTTTAAGGGAGGGGGGAGAAGGTGAACCTCTATGGTCAACACACAGAGTGCACGATCGAACTCTGCATACATACCGTCTCAAGCATTCTGACCTGGTAAGAAACAACAACAAGTACGCCGCTGCTGTCGGTTCGCTGCCGTATCTTTCAATGTCTCCAACCAACCACTTGTGGACCCCAACCTGGAAGGCGAGAAACACCTACTCTACCTAATGCCTCTGTGCATTTCTTCATGCTTCGTCTCCGCGTCATCTGTTGACCTCCACGTGGTTTTCTCCAGTCCGGATTAGCTACAGGGAATAAAACGCAGTGCGGCAGACGACATCTGGGCATACGCAATACGTACCCTAGCCGTCGAAGTTTACTAAGCTGAACTCGGTGTGCCAACAGGTTTATCCATGATAGACTGCCAAACACATGACGGCTTACCTCCACGTTACTAGCCCGTTCGCTCCATCCAACATTGGCTGAACTACATAAACACCGATAATCGAAAACTTCTATTCGACGGATATCTTCTACTCACAATTTCAGGGTTTCACAATCACAAAGCAGGACTGAACGAACGCTAGCACAACATACCTCACCTTTCAGCTTCAGCTTTGTCAGTCCTGCGTATGCTGCTCGAGCCTTGAAAATGCGGGCGGTTATCTCTTTTGTTGCACTACCGCCATTGTTCACGCAACTACCTAAGTAGGAAAAGCAATCCACCATAACTAAATGCTGGCCATTTAGTTTCAGATGGGGAGTAGACGAACCCCAGTCCTGCATCACTTTACACTTTGAGTCATGGATCACAACGTTTTATAAGAAAGGTGAGAGTTCCTCTTGTGAAAAGCACAGAGGAATTAGCTTAATCAACATTGTCCCTGAACTTCTCGCTGTTATTATAATTCGTCGATCGTTTGCCACACGTGAAGAGAGTTGGTTGGAGACATTGAAGGATATGGCAGCGAACCGACAGCAGCGGTGTCCTCGTCATTTCCTACCTGCCCAGACGGCTTGAAACGGTATGTACGCATAGTTCGTTTATGCACTCTGTGTGTTCACCATAGTGGTTCCCCTTCTTCTCCCTCTCTCAAAGTAAGTCCAATCCTTGTCCACCTTAAATTTTGCCACTTACCTTGTATGGATTGCGAGTTTGGCAGCGATGAGTGAAGTTCGCCTCACTGTATTTCGCTGTACATTGATGATAGTTATTATGCCAAAATAAATAAGAGAAAAGAATATATGAATTTGGAGAGCAGTAAACATGCAGAAGTCTATCATTTCTTGACTTTTACTGTTTTGTTTGCCCAGATTTTGTACCCTTCATTTTTCATCAGCATATGGTTATTCTGGTGGCATATATATATTGTGTATAACCGATCCTTTTCTGAACGAAACACCTGCTTCTAAACCTTTTCTTTTTTGCTTCTAGTCTGCTGCAGGAGCTACAATCATCCGGTGGGGCAAAATCGCAAAATGCCAAAATTGGTCCGTGCAAGTAGGTCGCATTTTCTTACTTTATCATTGATCACGGACGTTTTTAAATTCCCTATCGGGCTCAAAACTACATCCATCTGTGCTTTCCTTGTAGACAATTGATCTGTTTTCGGCGTCGTTCTGAAAACCTGACTGGTAAATCTGGTCCTCGTGTAAGTGTCCTGTTGTCACTTTCCTCCCTTAGCATTTTTTTCCCTTGTTGCTCTTCTGGATTCGATTCGCATGTTTTTTTTATCGTGGTGTCACGCTTCCGGCGTATTCATTTTGCTTTCAATCACATATACAACACGGTGTCCCGTGAGGTGCGATCACTTACATCTGTCGTCAATATAACTTGTATCTGTAAAACAGTTTTATGAATCTTGATTTGGTCGTACGATCAGGGCTTTTATCTTGATCTTGTGATTTCTCGAGATACTCAATCGGCAACCAGTTTGATTGTGCTGCATTTGGCATTTCCCTTCTCTGGAAGTTCTTACTTCCATTGTTGTCTTATTTAAGTGAAACGAAAGACCGGTCAAAGATGAACGATACCGCTGAACGGACAAGATCAACAGACTGTTAGAATTGGCTCGTAGATTTTGCTAAGGTCTTGAATACGATTCAGGTTGGTCGGTTCTTTGGTCGATCGATAGGGATACGTGATTAGTTTGCTCTGCCAGTGTGTCGTTATGATTTAACTGGTGGAGCCACGCTGTGGATGCCGTTCGTACTTCCGTTTGGATCCCACGGAGGTTCCTTCTGTTTCTCACGAATCGGGTTTACCTCATCCTCAAGATGTCTAACATAGAGCTTCAGGCACATCCCTAGTGCAACCGTCTGTCAGACATTGCGGAACCCGGTCGAAGTGCGATTTGCACTCCATCACAAATGGTTGCAACATAAGTAATACAGTTAGTCACATCCTACGATAACCTTGTTATTAGGTTTCTCGTTCGTGTCAAATGGTCCTATGCCGGTACCCGGCTCCATACTAAATCTTTTTTTTTATCAAGATACCTTTTCATGGTTTACCACTCCATTCCCCGGGATTTAAGTTTGCCGTTCCGCAAAGGATTTACTTCATTATGACCTTGTTCCCGTTGTTCGATCCACAATGGCACGTTGAGCAATTATTATTATTAGTTTAGCTGTGTGTATGTCATAGTACTCGGTAATGATCGTACCTTGTTTTTCAAATGAGCTGTTCAATTCAGTTCAGTTCCTGCAACCATTAACCATGCACTTTCGTGCGCCGGTGTTGGTTGGCCCGTTTGGATAAAAAGAGCAGGATGAAGATTGGAATGTTGAGAGCAAATTCAAGCGAAAGATCGAGAACTCGCTTAGACAGATGTTACAAGAATAATAAATGGATGCATGAGCGCTACTGTTTGCTACACCCAGCCATTTCTCTGTGTCTAACCATCGGTGACCATGATCTTGGGGTCCCCAGCCAGAGAGCCTAACAGGACCTATGTGACTCAGTCTCCTGTTTAGGGTTTTCAAACTCTCATTTCAGGTCCTCGTTTGACCACCCTTAATATTTTTCTAACCGCTACCGGCCTCGGCAAACATCGCTGGCCATGGTAACCTATCTGGCGACATGCGTAACACATGCCCCAACCAGCGTAATCTATGCAGGTCGATTACCTACTCCAGTGGACGACCGCGATTACCTAAAACTCTACGCCTAACATAGCTCGCTCGGTTTTCCCACCACATTCGTACAATGCGATGTAGAGCAGTGTTTGAACAGCAACAGTCTATTTTTCTCCTTTTTTTCGTAATGGCCTCGTCTCTGCACCGTAAAGTAGCACTGGCCGAACTGCAGCATAAACTTGACTCCTAAGAGACAGCCGGGTGTCGCGACGGCGCCACAGATGTCTCAAGTTGGCAAATGCCAACTGAGCCTTCTGTATTTGCGCCGACGCTTCATCTGTAATGCGTCCACCAGGTGAGATAAAGCTGCCCAGATGGCAAAATTTGTTTACTTCTTCTACTGCTTCGCCAGTCAGGCATTTTGCACTGGACCAATCCAGTCTTTTAGTAACATTTTACACTTTGAAGGTGCAAACGCATACCGAACATGGCTACACTAGCACTCCAACTATCCAGAAAAGGTTGCAACTTACCTGGATTTTCACTTGGCAGCGCATTGCCGTCTGCATAATGTAAATCAGGTAGTCTGCCACCCTAGAGTAAATCGATACTGCTATCCTCACACGGGGATAGGGCTGTTTCGAGAATCAAATCCATGCCTAGAGGCAATGTTTGATAAACTTGTTCCTTTGTGGTTGTCACAGGAGGACGTGTCACCCTTCTTGTATGATGACCGATTTACACAATTCCGTTGGGATCTCTTCCCTCCCACACTGAGTGCAGGAGTTTCGTTAACTCCGAAACCAAGGCTGATCCTCAAATCTGGAAACCCGATGAAGAAAGCCCGTTGGGGTTAGAAGCCTTATACTTTTTGAGATTACTTGTTCCTGCGTCTCCTCGGGTGTTGACCACTAGGAGCTGCAGTTTTCAATAGATCCTCGCCAGCAGTGGCTGGTGGTGATATGGGCCCTGTGGTGCAGTGGATAATGCGTCTGACTACAAATGAGCTATGAATGTTTTTTACTGATGCATGAACTAACTTGGGACTTATTTTTACTGTCATCGTACAGGAAACGTCCTACACAGGTACCTAAAGTTTACTGGGAATTAGTAGGTAACGAAGCCTATTGATATCTATTGCCGGACTCTGGAACACTCTTCCCTTGTCCGTTTTCCCCTTCACTCACGGTCACCACGTCGTCGAAACAAAGTAAAGCTAAAGGTACCTGTGTAGGACGTTTCCTGTACAGTTACTGTCTTCGAACTATGAGACTTTCTGCGTTAATGATAGACTGCTGTATTGGGATGATGATTCTTTTATTCGGCTGAATGTTTTTGCCACCTACTGGAGATGCCATGGGATCCAACTATGTAAATGTCTGAAACGATGTGATCTCCCAGACTCACAAGCTATCATTGTCCCATTCTTGACTCACTTTCCCGACATGAAACATC
>UZAN01047118.1:0-27296 GCA_900618425.1 Echinostoma caproni
ATTTCACCATAAATCATTATGGGTTCGGAAGGATTTTCAAAAATTCAGCATGGAATACACTGTCTACTAATGTGGACTGAATCGGGAGCGGGGCGCAACGGAGGTCAATGACCTAGGGTTAATTGTCGCAAAGGACTTTCGGCCTACCAGGTAATGCAAGATGGCTGCAAATAAAGCAAGAGGAGTACTTTGCAGACCATAGTCACCTGCAGGAAGCCAGAAGTGTTCGTTCCAATGTACAACGCATTGGTGTGTCCACTGCTAGAATAGTGCACACAAGTTTGGACCCCATACTATCTCAAAGATATGGAGTGTCTAGAAAGAGTACAACGACTGGCAACCAGAATGGTCACTGGAATGGTAGGGAAGAGCTACTCGCAGCGTTTGCAGGACCTGAATATTTTCTCGCTGTCACGCCGAAGGACCAGGGTCGACTTGATTGAATTCTTCAAGATAGTAAAGCGGTTGTCCGTCATAGAACGAAGACGTACCTTCTTTCCTGCTCCGGATTGTGGTACCAGAGCTCATATCCTTAAGCTGCAACGAGAGCACTCCAGGGTGGAGTTGATGACCATATTCTTCACGAATCGTGTGATGCCTTTGTGGAACAGACTACCGGAGAATGTCATAAGCTGTTCAGCAGTGGTAGCCTTTAAAAAGGTATTGGATATGCGATGAAAAGTGACATTTCCGGAGCTGGCCGCTTGAGAGGTTATGAACTAACAAGATGAGTTCGTTCCTATATCCTTGTGTTTCATTTATCATATCTGGTGGATGTGATTCTGCATCTAAGAATTCTGCCTTTCAGAAAAAAGAACGAACTTTTGACGAGCATTGTTGAAAGTCAAGGGAACTAGCTGGCAACGCAACGTTCCGTATGCACGCTCGGTCTCGACTACTTCCGTCCTGTGCAAACTGATCTTCCTTCCTTCCTCTAGATAATTTCGGGAACAAAACTAACTTGCCAGTGAGTCAGTCCCAGAAAAGAACACACAATCACCAGAAAAGCTCATAAGAGAAGGCTATTTTACGTCCTGGAAGTCGAAGTTTGATATTTGGACTTTGAACTACGGTTTGTTTGAACCAGCCATAAGTCAGACAATGTCCTTGATATTTGAGGCACTTTTATGAGTCAATATTTATTTTCCGTTTAACGTGAGTTGTTCAAAATTCACCAATGCACGTAGCAATGTTCCTATATGGCAACTTATGAATAATGATAACAAGATATATTGATCTGTAGTAGGAGTTTATCAAATGTAGCTGTTTCGCACGAGTATCTTGAGAAATTAAGACGTTTAGAAAACTCGATAATAATTCATTTATTTGGTGATAATTTGGGAATAGCAAAATTCAAGCGAAATAGGATGAACTTTTGGGAAACGTATTGGTCTCCATTCTTTGTTTTTGAATCTGATTCAAAATGTATTTTTACTTTATTGTGCATATTTATTTTATAATTTTATAATACCCAATGAAGGATTAGGGATTAGTATCGTATTGAATAAGATCAGAGTTCGCTATCTAGTGTTCAATGCGTCCGTGTTGCATGAAAATAGTCTTAGTGTTCTTTCAGTCTCGCACTCAATATATTTCTGAAGAGACTGTAGACGTAATCCTCAAAATGATACGAAAATGTGCTCGAAAATATCAATAAACTACCAAGGTAATACCACACTATTGTAATAGCACAATTTTAATGAGATTGAAATCACCTTGTGCTCAGTAGAGAATTCAGTCCTTCAGTGGACCCCTTTGTAGATTCAGGTTTGGTGATCGGACCTCCCAGTCCTCACTGCTGTCCCATCCGAGTCCTATCAAAGTCCTATTCGAGTTCAAGCCGGGTCCCACGGGAGCCTCGTTGAAGTCCCTTTGCACTCAAAACGGGGCTCCTATGGGACTCCCCCATTGGGACTCTTATGGGACTCCCATGGGGCTCGAATGGGACTCGGAAGGGACGGCCCCCAAAAGGACTTCCTTACATTCTATTCTACATTTTACCCAGCTCGCGCATGTCACTCACGAAGAAAACTACTTGGTATACCTAACTACAATCCCAACCAACGTAAGCTTATGATACATCATCCGAATCTCTGAATAGCGCAATCTACATATGACGTTTATAACTCGAAACCCCTATTTCAATAGAAGTAATACATAAGGCACATTTAAATCTAATTGACAAGAATACTGTAAAGATTATATTCAGTCGCCATCAGACAAATTCTTCTGGTTGGTCTTCCTTGTTCTACTCTCTTCGTTGTGGCTTTTCCCTGGTCTTCTGAATCCATCTTTGTATTCGTTCCCTTAGTTTAACATGAGTTTCACCAGGGAAGTTCTTTTTCATAGTTTAATCTAAATATTGGTACACAGTAAGATAATACGGCATGCCTAACGAAAACCAACTTCGTAATATATGTGGATTCTATTCCATATTTGTTGTTAATGCCATTCCAATTTATCTTTGGAATGACACTCCGATGCACCATAGTATCCATGGTGTGTCGAACGTATTCAGCGGCTGTGCTTCCGCCTACGTTCAACAAATATATCACATATTAAATTAAACTTAATTAAATTTCAACTATAAAGCCAAAAGGAACATACCATGTTTTTATATACCTCGGGATCTCTCATTTTGTCTTCCAGCTTCTCTAAGTCTGCAAGCGTGGAAGCTGGAAAAATGAATGGTAGTGATTCCGCTTGACCTTTCATGGCCATTCGCCGACATACGTTCGTGGCATTTGCAGTTGGTAAACAGTGTAGATCACTAATATGTACTTCAGCCGCACCTATGACAGTGTGAAGGATTATTTATAACTTATAAAAATTAAACTTACAGTTGTCAGACTCTTTCACAAATTGCACTCCACAATCACTAGCGTTCATAGACATTGAAGCCTCTGTGAGGGGAAACAATTGGCTGACTATTATACATAACACACGGAATGATTCTTATTGCCATTAAACTGGCAGTATTGTTTAATGGGTTATGTACATTTACATTTTGCACTCCCTTATTCAATGCCTAATGATAACGTTGAGGGTGAATTTGATTTAACGCGTCTTCATATTGAACACATAGAATAATCACAGGGATTGATATTCGACATGGCGAATGATGGCGAGCGCCGCTGAACATACGCATGTGAAATTCGTTCATTTAAACAAACAGCGAGCTAATTTAACCGTTATTAAAATACACAATTTCAATGGTTTTTAGTATTTAATTTATTAGTCGAATAATTTATTAGGTTCGTTTTTCGTATTATATAAAAGTAAGTATGTAAAGTCCCGACTGGACTCAAATAAGACTCAAATGGAACTGTCAACCGTCCCGCTGTGCGGACAGGGCTTCGAGCCAGTGGTGATGGCGCTTACACGGGCACTCTGCCCTCTGCTCTCAATAATGAAGACTAAAATCATTTCGATGCATCGTAGGTATAATCATTGAATTGCTTAAATTAGAGTATATGTAGGCAATGGATGAAACGTATATAAGACGGCTATACAGCAGAACACAAAGTGTTCTAAAAACTAAACCATATTATAAGGGGGAAGTAAATTGCCGTGCAAGATGTATCTCTTTTGCCACTGTGCTGTCATTGATTTTTGTGGATGGATTACTTGATTGTATTCGTACTGTATTGTATTGTATTGTATTCGAGGTCAAACACCAAAAACCCATTCAGATGAGCGGTCTCTATGATTAAGCTATTGAACACAAAATTCACTCATATGGAAAAGTCGGAATAGATATATATTGAAAAGTATTTCGGTAATGAATTATAAGCAGAAATAATGCGACTATAAAATAGAAATACAAAATATAACATATTCATATACGCAAAGCTAAGTATATATATGTTAACATCGTGCAAGTATCAATACATCAATAACAAGAATTGTATAATTGCAGTGGGCACTTTATAAATGCATAATAATATATACTTACGTAATAATAAGGATTACAAAGATTATTAGATATAATATCAGAAATTTTATATTTCCAATGTAACCTAAAATTCACTGGCGTATTTTATGAATACAACGAGATATATATTTAAATGGATACATTTGATTGTAGATTTGACAATGAAATGGGGAGTTCCGACAGACTAAGCTTGCAAACATACCAAGAAGATATGCGGGCGCCACTGGTTGCGACAAGCATTCACAGCACTTAGTGTCACTCAGCTTACAGTTACCTGACAAAGCATTCGACGTATTTATAAACTTGCATCTCACTTTTCTCAATCAGGAACTTTATTTTCTTAAAACCCTCCAAATGACTTACTAGTTTATTCCTCGTTAGCCATATATTTAACTTCACGAAACACAAAATGTTTCGTCAAAAGCATAAGACAATAAAACCTTCTAAACTACCACTCAGAAGCAAATTTCACAATAAAATAAGTTCATTACACCTTCTTATGATTCTTGTATATTAAACTTAGACAAAACTATCAGCTTTCCTTCTATCTATAACCATATCTTGATCCCATGACAAATAGCTGGCACAAGGCAAACATAAATAGTTTAAAGCGCTTTTAAAATTCAAGCAAACCGACTAGATAGCCTCAGTAATAGGAGTGTGACGCTTTTACAAACACTAAGTTTAAGTGAAAACCAGCACCAAAAATCATTATGCTATGTTTTTAATTTTTGGTATTTTCATTATATGAATGCCAATGGTGGTTCATGAGACTTGTGATCGTTATCACTCCACACAAAGAGCAGCATGTTTTACTTTTTCGTTGACTAACGTTTTAAGTTTACTGGTTTTGTTCTCATTATTGAAAATGGTTTATAAAACGTTTAATTAAGTAAAATAAAAAAGTAAATGGAACAAAAAGGAGCAACTGGTACAAATGCTCTTGCAGATTTGACTTTTTCAAAGTTATTGAAAACATGCGCTAAGCCTCAAAACGTTCTGAATGTAGGTGTTCTCCAAGAATTCAACTGAAATTAATTTGACTAGTGGTTTCTTTTCAAATACCTTTCCTTGCTAAATAACTGCCCGCAAGATGTCGGTATTTCCACTTTTATCTATTTTACCGATACATAATAAATTGAAGCAAATAATGATTTTGCATATTTTAATCATAAAATAAATGCCATAAAAATAAATGACTAATAGTATATATCATTAGCAAGATGTTTAACTTAAATTTTCCCTTTAGAAGAAACCGTCACTTGTATTATTGCACTTAACTTTTTGTCTGTAATCAAATAGACAGATATGAGCTGTAAGCTATCTATTCCTTGTGTATTGCTTGCAAATTGTAGTACATTTCTTATGTGAAATAGGAAACTGGTTTTTGTGAATCTATCCTGGGGAAGCTTATATATTCAGTTGTTAAGTTACAGGAAGTTTATGCATAAACCCAAAATAAAATGTTTTGTACACATGATATCAACAAGAAATTGCAAATATGAACGTTCCTTACTCCTTTTTATGAGCGAACAAGAGCATTCAAAAAGGAATGATAAAACGTGAAATTTAACTGCCCAGTTTTATATCAAGCTACTCAGTTCAAGCTATTACACAGACAGCCAACGCTGTTTAAAAGGTTGCTGAATCATTGAATCTGCTGACTGATACCCGTATATTGTATGCCAAAAGGTAAATATTTTAGTTGAGAATAAGGGCAATAATTAAATTTGTGGGTTACTTTTACAACTTGAAATGGTTAAAATATAGAGGAAATATAAATAAATTATTTTGATGAACCCCATACATGTAAATAAGTATCAATTCAGTCTCATGACCGGTGAAAATATCCTGAAGGGGTTTCATTCACTCGAAGAATCACATTTTCTCTCAAACACGTGCTATTTATCGCATAAAAACATTGTATTCTTTTATCATGAATACATTTTCCGACGGACTTATATTATTCCTTATGTATTCCTTATATTACTCTTAGAGATCAAACTCCGAGAAACATCGAGTTAATTCAACAAAAATCACAAAACTTGGAAAATAATGTTTTTTGAGGTAGAATGCAACGTTAGTTTGTTTTGGTTTTTCTTGTTTAAATTATGCTCATAGTCTAAGTATGGCACAAAAATTAAGTTTTTAGTGTTGGAATCATACAGTTAAAAGATTGCATTTTATTTAGATTTAAATCCAGTCAATGCTAGTTTCATGCAACCAAATCCGTGATCTTTTAGCATTTTACGCCACGTTTTTAAATATAAGTTTAAAAATCAGGTAAAGTGAAAGTGAGGTTATCAACTATTTTTTGTTGTAGTTCTGCGGAAAGTTTCGCGTTGTCAACAAGCAGACGCGCGAGATGTGGCAAAAGAAAATAAGAATATTGAAACTAACATTAAAATAAAAGTTTAAACCTTGAACGCATGGATTATTTAGATACAATATTTTAAAGATCCTTGTGCAATGGGTGATAAATCTTCGAGGGTCTTTATGGAATAAACTTTTCCTATGTATTTAGGTGTTTGCTCATGACCAAGTCTGCCAGTGTGTCCCTTGCGATATCGGTGCATTTAGAGATGTGCTTAAGGTATCTTGATAGTTAGTGCAATGCTGCTTTCGGTATTTACAGGTTTTCTTATGCTTGAGAACCGAAATATGAGTTAAACAGTATGATTTTAATAATACCCGGAAAAGCATCATATTGGAAAACACTTTTATCAGTAATTTACCATTGTGCTTGACCGTTAAACTGAAACAGAGTAGGTTACATAGTTAACGATTTTTGCATCGCCTAAACTTTTTAGGATACTCATTGTCATACACTCGCTTTTTGTGTGTAAATATGCAGAAGTACAGTGGATTAAGCACTTTATCGCTCAAGAGGATACATTTTCCTCAAGAAGGATATACCAGAAATTATGCTAGCGCCAGATTGTATGACACTTCAGTGGAAACAGTTCATTGAAATTGACAGAACTTGCCACACAGGGCTATAACATACCGAAAATTCGGGATAAAGTTTTATGCCTAAAACATGATTGTAAATTGTTTTGAAAAATAAAGGATCTGAACAACTGAGTTTGCGTGAGTCTAACGCTATTTTATCAAAGTAGAAAATAGTCTTCCCTATGATTACATGATTTTCTTCTTACATTTTGTGAATGCATAATTTTAACAAGAAACTCATGAGGTACCGAACAGAGTTAAAATGAACTGCAGAAAAATCTATAAAGCATTGCATAGCTGACAATGACAACCTGAATGAGGAGAGTGTACATGGAAAACACGTACAAGTCTCGTGGATTGCTCCAAACAATCGACCATATTGTTTACACAAGATGTAGCACAATCCGCAATCATTAACCCATCCAAAATCCCTATTACTGGCCCATAAAATGGTGAGCTTGCAGCAGAGTATACGACCAAACGATGGTGTTGCATACCTGAGTACTGTACAAACGGTCGCCACCGGAGTTCACAGATTGCGTTGACCTTGAGCTTAGGACGATAAGAGTCATTCCGGGGCTACTAAAACTTCTTCGTTTCTCTCTTCCACATACGTTATTGGTTAATTTGAAACGAAAAGCCCACAAATGTGATATCTTTCAACAATCTTTATGTGGATAGATTTTTGGTCAAAGGAGAACGACGCTTAAGAAGTCAAGTTCGTGTGTAATACTAGTATCTAAGTTTGGAGTCAGTATTTTCAATTTTTTATCAGAGTTGAAAACAACAAAATCTCTTTCGGGACACGAAGAAAACGTGCTATAAAATGTACCCTTATCTTAATTTGAATGCGATGTGACGAGAAGTAAAACAGTAGAGGAACGGGAATTGCGGATTGTTAATGCCCAGATGCATACAGCAGTATCTTGGATCTTGGTTCTTATCAAAATCAGTTAAGATTATGATAATGACAAAGTACTTTTCCCATTTTGTCTTCATCCCCTGAAGGCGAAAATAACTGCAAAGACTGAACAGTAAAAGCACTAGTGTAAGTGATTAACTAATGACAGGATTCCATATTTGGGAAAATTTCTGTTCTCAATGATATTCATGAGTTACTCTATACTGTATCAGAAGAATCAATTTCAAATATTTTTGGTTCGATTCGCTTTACGAACAGAGAGATTTTTGAGTCAAGAATCGAACAGTGAAGTCGAAATACACGAAACCCCATTTTAATACATAATCTGAGCGAAAGGTTTTAAGAGGAGAGTCATGAACAAAGTAGACCACAGACTGACTTAAATGTATACGTTAACACTATTGACGATAGGTTGCCTTTATGATTATTCAGCCTGATAGATTACAGGGAGCATTTACTGAGTTATTTGAGAAGAGAGTTTCCTAATGAATTTGGTTTCCCTAGGTGATTGTTATCACTAGATCACGTGAATAACTGTTAGAATCTGTAAAATGACACCGAAATTGACTGAAATTATTGTCTAGTTGAAATAAATCTGAAGCTCAACCAAAGCGAGTTGAATGAACCAAACGCCTTGTGATATGATGCTAAAAATCCACTTCTTCCCGACTACCATAAGTAAAATTACCACGTAAATTCACTTATTATATCGTGACGGATAGATATCACGTTAAATAACAGAGAGTCAGAAATCAGACAAAATAAAATTTCATTCTGTATAATTAGAGTTGATCACGTACGTACTTATAACGAACGGACATAGTGGCGCTCGATCATCCATCCATTCCTTCAGCCAGTCAGACAACCACTAACAAAACAAAAGTGCAGGGAGTGTACAAAAGTTTGATACCTCTTACAATACAAATGTTTGAATCAACAGATAATGGGCTAATGTAATAAATGCGCTGATGATCGATAACATTCATACATGTGCGGTGAATTAAAAGCGTGAATCTTTTGTATCTTCTGGAAAAATACCCAGCAATAAAGCTTTAGTGTGTTTAATTTTGGGGCTATCTCTCACTTCCTGGCATGACAGAAGCGTGATGAGTCTAAAGAGAAGCTACAACCCGTCATTGTATGTCATACATTCTCGAACAGATCTGTGTGCATAATTCCAACACAGGGAACATGTATCCGGAAATAGTTTCTAGCATGTGCCTTAGTAGTAGTGACAGCACATAACTTGTCCGTTTGTTTTTAGAAGACCGCCTGTAACAGGAGAGTTAGTCAAGCAGACTTGAACAGATAGTGCCAACAACTAATATCAATACTGAAGAAAGTGGATAGGATGAGGGAGACAATCATGGATCTGTTTTTATCTTAACGGAAACAAGTCAAAGACACACATCATTGTGCTAACAACTGGGATCGCTGAATTTACAAGCGACGATTGGGGGGGGGGATTAATTCTATTACACAAAGTATGAAGTTTGTTTTATCAGAAGATCAAAAGAAGTACGGACTGAAAGCACTGTGGTACAGTTGTTGTACGGTTTTACCAACATTAAATAAACTCATCGACCCAGGTTATAAGATGGGAACCGGGAACTGATAAATAGAACACATGTACATTGTCCATTTGACAATCGGGCAGTTGATCAATCTATTCCGCTTAGTGTAAGCATCACGAAGAAAAGTTCAACTCAAAAGAAGTATTGTCAGCAACTGATCTCCTCAGTTGGTTAGGAGATGCTGATGCAGATGAAGCCTAGCCAGGTGAAAACAGCTCTACCATTTATAGTGAATTTATTGCATTCATTTGGAATGATACATTCTCATTCCTGCGTTTCAATTGGAACTCGAAAATACACGATAATTCTTTCTCTTTTTGTTTATTCAGCAAGAAATATGTGAATCACGAGCAGTTTGCCAACAGAAACTAAATAATGGAATCCGATATTCCAAACACTCACTTAACGGAGTATCGAATGGCCTCCACGGATTTGTTGTGCCCATCTCAATGCTGTACATCCGGATTTGAGGAAGTTCCCGTATTCCTTGTCCAGACCACGGACGTGGTCCGTGATCCGGCTTTGATGATCCGCGCTCCCACACATGTGTTACATGAACAACACGACGGAGCGGAAAATCTTCACCTCATTCATTGTACCATTCCGAATGAGGAGAATCGAACATCCTCCCCGCGGATCGCCATGTCCACAAACAATCATTGGATTCCAGTCCGAAGTTCGACCGGCGTAAATCCACCGACCGGTAACTCATTCACGAATCGTCGGCAACCGACACGGAATATTGTGCGTGCAGTTCGATCTCGAGCACGGACGCAAAAATGTATCTGTCACAGCTGGGAAAATTGGCGCAATCTGTTTGCGGTCGTATTGGCTTTGTGTTCCGTGATCTTTATTGTGTCCGATCTCTATCATTTGACCCAGTTGGAAATAGCTGCGTTCGGGCTACAACCACCCATCTCGTTGACCCAGGCGAATGGTACGCATTTGGGTTCAACCATAAGTAGAATGTATAACCCGAATCATTACTACCATATCGACAACGGATTGTTCGGCACGTCGTGGGATCCAAGTTATTTGACTGGTACAAGCGGTGCCGGTTTGTTACAACACCAAAACCACCACCAACAACAACAACAGCAACGACTGTTCCATCGGGAACTTTTGATGGATAGCATACCGGAGGATGTGTTATTGTGTTTACGACGCTGGAAATCGGAATGGGCATCCATGGCTCATCTGGACCCGGATCGATCGGAATTGAACGCAGCACTCCAACAAAGTAAGTTCGGTCATTGCGTATGGGACTTTTTCTGCCTTGCAGTTTTTCTTTCTATTTTTAATTTATGCGGGTTTCCAGAAACCGCTAATGTGTTGTAGAATAAAGATAAAGTATTTTTTCTGAGTTGGCGAAAAGGTAACATTCCTAGAATGCAATTACAGGCAGAAAAACAGGTCATTTTGTTCGGAATCTACGAGAATTTTGTTTGGAATAATGAATGTGGCTTTAAGATCAATTAGCAAGTGAGAGGTACGGGTAGATTTCGCTTGCTATGAGGTACCATGTTCGATCCCCATTTGGGTGGATGTGTTTGTACTACTGACGAGCCCCTCCGTTGCCACAAAAATCAAAACAGCTGTCTAATGCTTCTCAGTCTGCGTACGAGAACAATTTCTTGTGTAAGCAACCATATTTTGTTTTTGTCTGCATATCGCGTGAATTCCATTCACTGGGGTTGTCAAACAAAGGATATGTGAACAGATTACCATCTAATTCTGCTCATTCTGCTGATGGACTATTGAAACCACAATCACAGCGTTCCCTACTCTGAGAGTCGTAGTTCATGCGATATCGACGCGTGATATATGTAACACCTGAAAGCTGTAGTTTGATCAATCAGTTTACCGGTCGACATCATTTATTTGGCCAGAATTGATCAGGCTCTCAAAACCATAGCTTAAGATTTATGTCTGTACATCGTACGCATTGTTGTTGAACGTTCTCAAAGTTAAATTTCGATAAACGTTAGGATAAACAGTCTAACCAGACTTTGTTCGGTTCATCTAGCACATGTTTGTTGGGAAGAGAAAAGCAGTTCTGCACTGAGAGCGTATCGATCCATTTCCAGTGCATTGTTCGAGAAGTTATGAAATCATGTGGACCGTTTTTCACGGTGCAATGATTTGCTGCTGCAGACCAACCACTCAGTTAGCTTCAAAACATTGTTTTTACGACCGTGACGCCTCTGTTTGATCTCATATGGTCTGTTCACCGCGTACAAGGAGACCGATTGATGAGGTAAAACAAAAGCCAGTTCCTTAGGATGCGTTGATTTTGAAAATATGGAACCATTGATGGAACCAGGCAAATATGAGGTTAAAATCAATTTTGGGTACAGATCATGATTTAAAGCACGCATGAGATAGGTTTAAAGAATTTGTTTCACGTTATTGCCTTCCTGGTTGGAAAATTAACAACTGGACAAAATCATCGAAATGAATAATCAGTGCATGAGTGTTCTTCTTTCATTGGTATCCCGTGACGAGGAAATGGCATTCGAACCAATTTTTCCTTCACACTAGAGCAGTCCGCAAATCACGTGACGTGATGTGCAATCAAAGTGTCACAAGTGCACTGTGTGTCTGACTACGTGGGTGGGAACAGATAAACCGGCATTCCACCTTATCGAGTTTGATTCAGTCAAGATGAGGCAGCGAGTTTGTGTTCCTGATCGGGTCGGTGTGAACAGCGTTCAGAAATAGTGCAATCCACACGTGTGGGTACTTACATAACATGCCAAACATGCCAATCCGTTTGGTGGTAGTCAATCAGTGAAACAGGTAGAAGAATTTCTGTCAGTTCTCACTAGTTTTCCTCTTGTTGAATGAAAGTTGAATGTTCACTCCAGTCTGCCTTGTTCGCTCCTCCTCATAGGCAGGGATACATGTGATATATGTGCATAAGACCACCACGTCTCCGTCAATTAGCTAGATAGATACAAGTTATCCTAAAGTGACGCACATTTCACGGGATATTGTTTTATTTTTCAGTGCTCTAGTGGATAGAAAATTCAGGACAAAATTCTTTTGGGAAATGATCTCCCCCTCCCTCTCTCTCGCTTGTTGTCTTTCACGTTCACTGATATCCCATCAGTGCAGGATGAAAGAGTTAACTTGTTTTCTTTTTTAAAGGTTAAATAAAATAATTAATGTAAGTCGTCAGACGAACAATAACTAGCAAATGGGTGACTCAACAAATCTCCCTGGAGGCACGAGACCGATAGCGCGGTCAGGCCTGCGTAGTCAATAACCTTCCGTTCACAGGAAGTGTATTTTCGTCAAAATAACCTCATTTGAGACACCAAGTTAATTTGTTTGGACAGCTCTTTCCGAACCAGTCCATTTATTAATCAAGTCTATGATTAGATGTTTATGAGTGGGTTGGATGCTACTACTCACAACAACTGTGACTTAGGCATCCTAATTGCACAGTTTACAATAAGTAGTATATAAGAGACTCGACAAAATCTCCCAGTGTTTTCCATGCAAGGTTAATGCGTATGCACGCACAGACGCCCGCCAGCCCGCACATACGCTCACGAAGTAGATACAATGATTAGGAAATGGGGCAAAAAGTTAGCAAAGGGGAATTGAAAAATGAGTACAAATTGTTTCCAAGCATGGTCTACTCGTACGTTTGTCTGAATCATCTCCATGTTGATAGCCCCATGTGAACAGTACTGCCCTTCGGGTACTGCGATAGATCAGATAATCAAGCGACTATCCAACGTACGCGACTCATATTCTGTCGATATACATGTTTTAAACCAACAGGGAAATGTTTGCCAGTAGAAGCAATTTAATGAGCCTATACTCTGGGTCAGGCTAGTGAGTTTTATTGATAGGTAGTAGACATCCGAAACAACATAATAGTTCATCAGTTACAGTGGGAATAAAACTGTGCTGAGGTCAAAGATCCCGAATCGATCGAGTGAAGAAGGATACAAAATCGAACAAATCCCATTAAAATTTGATCGGACGGGAGCGCGAGAGAGCTACTAGCTACTGTATGTTGTAACCAAGACACAAAAATTGTATTCGATCGTTAGGTGCGACAACAATAAAGATAAAACCCATGTTTTCAAATAAAACAAGACTGATACGAATTTCTAGTCCTCGTGTTATTTGTCTGCTTGCCCATTTTAGTTAAGTCTACCAAACTACCAAACACACACTTATTGATTGATTAATTGTATTCACAGATTGAGCCAGACGGTTTGGATAGAAATGGTTTTGTTCGCCCNCTCCCCCCCCGCCATTAAAATTAGGGTTGTTTTCACTTCCGCAATGACTTGATCTGCGACTCGGTCGGGGAAAGAGAAAAATAGCATGTTAGAGTTTGAACTATGATAAAGCGTTTTCATGTTCATACGGATTACCCTAGTCCTTCCGGATTCATGAACGCAGTGACATAAAGTAAAAAAAGTGAACTCACCAATTCTGTACTCCTACATCGGTAGTCATAGTTGACACTTTTGTCGGATTCGATCCGTCCAATTAATGCACAATTGCCCGGAACACTTCACAACTCAAGCACATTACATATAATGCACACTCAATTCATAATCAGCCTTGGTACTTGCCGGTGCTGGACAAGCTTTCTGACATCTAACCTGCACAGTAGAGAACTAAGATTGCGGAAAAAAATGCGTTCGAATTAACCCATGAAACGCTTCCCTGTTTTTATTTCTTGAGGAAATAAACGAAAGTCCAAGGAGTGAACTTTATACACACCGAAGAAACAACGACCATACTTAATGAATATACTAAACTGAATGGACTCATTCATCCATTACAGTCTACATTCATATAGCCATGTAGTTCAGGTGGGAGGATTTCACCTCACGACCCAATGTCTAATTTTTGGTTAGTCCCCCACGGGGTAAAACAGCTATTCATTGCTGTTTGCTGGTCATTACACAAACTTTGATTGCTAACAAATAATGGAATTATCTTTCATGGTCGTATAACTTTGACTTTTAGGTTGATCAAAATGGTTCAGCTTAGGTATCATTTTACAGGAGTTTCATTCGGGGCTTTTGATTGAATCGGGAATTCAATATGTCTTTTACTCAACTAGTTGTCCGTGAAAGGTTTGAACATACTTTCGATTCACTGATGAGAATTTGAGTGAGCCTGATCCAATATGATCCACTTCGACGAATTCTTACCCACTGATCTTAACATGTAATGGTGACGACAATTGAATGATTATGGTCATTATGATCAAAACGGCAATCTGGGGGTTTTCGGTGCAAATCCTATCCCCATTAACCATCTTCCCTACTACTGTATTTATTAAGACACAGCCTTTGTATGATCACGACCCCCAATTCTAAAAGTTGAATGCACATTTGCATGCCCAGTAAATAAAAAGGAAGTAAAACCATTGGTATTTATTTGAACAAAGGTTATTCTACACTAGAATTTCAACGTTGATAGCTTGTAGTTTAATAGTTATGGGAAAAATACATTTGGTTTCACTCTCATGTATAGAATTTCCCTATGAAAAAACCCAATCGAATCGCTTGAAATCGGATTTCATGTTTTTGTATTGGTCAATTCAGTCTAAGGCGTTGGATAGAACAACAAAAATGAAACAGTCCATCACTTGTTACAAAACCATAAAACTGTTTTGATGAATTGTTTCCAGTTAAGATCCCACTTTTCATACAGAAAGAACGAAGCTGATGTTTGTGAGGTCATTTGGACTCATCTGAACATTTTAATTGAACCAATCCGACATTCATGGAATTAGATTCGTAGAAAAGATGCCTATCATTTGCTATCTGTCCTAATGTTTTCTGAAATGGTCCAGGTGGTCCACCAGTGAGCGGTCACCTGTTAGCTCTTTCCCTCCCTCTCTCTCTGGTTTTCATTACGTTCTCTCTCCTTCCTCCGGGTTTGTGCAGACACTGTTGCAGAACAAACCAAGCGCACTTGTTCTCCTGATGTGGCATTTTTCACATGAAAGTTAGTGGGGGAAAACGTCGGATTACCATGTGTGTGTGTTTGTGAGTATGACGTGTTGTTGAATGCAAGTGTGTGTGTGTGTGGGGGGGGGGGGCTAAATATTCTGTAGCGCAGAAAAACAGTGTATGGCGAGGTAAGTTATCCACAAGGTGCTAAGTTTACTTTTATTCTCAAGGTCGGAGATTGAGAAGGAGTGTGCTGATGTATCAATAACTCCAGATTCGCGGCTTTCAGTTGAGAGAGAAAAAAGACCACTCAGGTACGTATTCCAACTCGCTACGAGCATGGTTAGGCTTTCAGCGCAAATAATTCAGATCATGAACTTCGGCGCTGAAAAACATGTTCAAACGCCACGGTATTTGTACAGTTAACTGGTCACCTCTCACGACAAACCAGGGGATATGAATGACTCCTGAAAGTAATTGGGTTCACCGAATTTATCTTCCACGGCCGGGTTTAGGCAAGCAATGTTACACTTTCTTCTTCAGAAGTGTGGATCAATTCATGTTGTTGGGGATGATTCGCTTCTCATAACTCATTTTAGAGACCGAACTGTGCGCAGGCAGTACTCAGGAGATTTATGCTAAGGTTAGCTTATAACATTGGATGATAAGTGATACGTTACTTAAACTATCAGTGAACAGAATGACTGTTGGAGTCTGTACAGTTCATCAGCCGAATTCCAGCCATTCATTTGTTCCGCAAACCAGCTAGTGGCTATTCGCCTGTCGCTCTGTTTCAATGATCAATCAGGGCTCAGATGTGATTGGTTCTTTTCTCTTTGAACCACGTCATGTTCCATGTTCCACACAACGAAATGAAGAGAAAAATATCCGCTTTATGCAGTTAGTTCCTTGCAGTATTTTCATGAGAGTGAGAGTAGCATCATTTTCATCAGCTATTTCGTGGTAATCTCATCAGCTGTGTTGAAGGCATTCAGATCACATTTGGCTGACAGAGTGATAGGTTCGGGGATAAGCAAACATTAACAGGAAAGAGAAATCGATCAATAGGGAGGGTAGGGTGAAAAAGCCCAACCGGATTGATCACTGGGTCAGGTAAAGTAATCATTGCAGGAGGTAGAGGTGGATGGATGGGGTCAGCCATACTCATCTCAGTAATGGAGACATGAAAGAATCAGGAAATAAGCCCAAGTTTTCTTTTGTTTGACTCTTTCGTTTCATCAATCCCTGAGATAATCAGAATTATTCGTCATACTATGAAAGTAAAGCAAATTCCGGTTGTATTTTTTATTGGAAGAAGGACTGAAACGGCTTTGCTGTTATGCCCTTACAAATTACCCCCCCCCCCTCATTCGGTCGAGGATAACAACAAGTGGATGGATTGGCAATTATCAGCCTGCTAAAGTCTATTCTTATTCTTACGGACATTAGGTAGACCATCTTAAAGAAAAACCGAACGAACGAAACGTTGATGATATGGTTGTTTTATTTGTTATATGAAAGTAAACGAAGATAGGGCGTTTGCATGGTATTTACCAAAACGCTACCTGAACATGCCAAAAGAAGACAAACGACTGTTTTGCGTGTCTGGATGTGGAAATTTCACGACGGCTCAGTCAGGAAATCTGTGTAGCAAAAGTTGCACGTTCTAGATAGTATAGCTTTTTTTTTACTGGTTTTATTCTAATAGAATTACGGCTTGTTTATTAGGGATGCTATTCTAAACAGTGCGACAGAGTGATTTAGCAGACACTCTGGATGACGAATTAGGAGGACGTTACAATTATACATATATCCAAAGGATTTCATCCAAAAATACATGCAGACGTAAATATAACAAGAGAATAGATGCCTCATGCAGATGGCTTGGGAGTGGTCCAGCAAATTCCATTTAAAGGTGGGGATATCAGCTGGCTGAGTACCAAGCATTTGAAGTTGGTCGCTAGGTGCACTAAGCCTACAGCCAAACCTGTCGTGGTTTTCACAACTGCCCGCTTGCCAACACACCAGGTGACGGAACCACCATATGCTCACATCAACTCCAAGTGTATTTATCAATTCCATCACAAATGCTCTCCATTAGCATTACCATCGTGAAGAGACCACTCTGTTCTCGAGTAACCAAATACATCCCGGTCTGGCTTAAGATATCATCAATGAGTGGAAACTTTGAAGTATGAAATAGGGAGCTCGATTCTTGCATCATACTACGTTTGGTCGAATTGAAGATGACACACTAAGCACCGTCCGCAAGGTAAGTTTTATCACCAGAATTTTTAAATACTCTGAGGCACTAGACAGTGAAAATTCAAAAAGAAACCATGAATCCCTGTAACGTTGATTGTAATCTTTTTGATCTCAGATTCTATAGTCATTGATCATATATTGATGGTCACTTAAATAGCGGTATGTTTCTGTAGAGATGGAGCAAGACGACGCGGGAAGTGGAAATCTGTTTTTGACTCTTTCATCCAAATTTCACTGTTTGTTTAACTCATTCACGGAACAGATAATTTTTTCGCTCGTGGCAATTAAAAAATGCCCGAAATTCATTCATTCCCGGTCGAAAGGACCTGACTAGGTGTGTTCAAGATGCTGGCAACTGTCTGTCATTCGAGGGGCCTAGAATTACTGTGACAAATGAATCGCATCACAAAAGTTTGCCCCCAGCACGGCGTCGGCGGCATCGGCATCCGCTTGAACATGATGACGTAACCGATGACATGGTTCGCGTTCACCTCCTTTGCCTGTGTGCATACACGGTGCTCGACGAGAGAGAAAGGGTTTATTTAGGGTGGATGGGAAGCATTTACAAAGACGGGTATATTAAATAACTAACGCTAAAATTTAATCACATGAGTGTTACTATATTTCTAGTCAATTGGTGACTGGGACCAATGGTTACATAATTTGTCCCATCCTCCTTTACCCATCTCCATACGTATCTCCTGTTCGTTTGAATAGGTTGGCAAAAATGAAAAATAGAGGAGACCAAAGTGAAAAAATTCCTTCGGTTTCATCGGTGCAAAAACGGCTTCTGGGCAGATTGGTATACGGTAGTGTCCGGTTACTGTATGACTGTGTGTGTTTGCGTGTGTATGTACATCCCGGTTCAAGGGCACTGAGTCGGCGGATGTGAGTTTAGTGTCACATTGCCGCGGATAGTTCGGGGTACTAATTGCCCACATAGCGATAGTCATTACAAGCAAGATGAATTAGGTCTGAAGTTGGTACTCGATGTGTTTTCAACACTCGGAAAAATGAGGGCTGATAGAAGCTTTTCGGTGAGGATCGGATGAGCTCATTTGTGCTAAACGGTTTCCATCACGCGGAGAAGTACAACGGCTGGGGAAAGCAGAGATTAAATGTGCACGTAACTCCTGTCATCAGGCGACTAGAGATTGACTGGTGGGAATATCGATTACTTGTGAAGCTGGAAATTTTTACTAATAAGAGAAGTCCGTGTCGTTCAGCTTAAGTGATATCATAGTCCCTAATACCTTCCATGTACTGCGATAGTTACTTGCAGCTCGAAGGCATCAAGCGAAAATAATCAACATGAACTGGAAGATATCTTGATTGTTTGTGATATTACGGCTTTACGTGCTATCACCAAGTATAAAATGTATATAAAATTGTAACCAGCTCTGATGTGAGCGNATTAGTACCAACCAACACTGCTTCCATGCGAGGGGTCTGAAGTTGAACTTACCAGCCAGAGGTACACCACTGGTGAGAGTAAAGTCAGAGTCTAGAGCTTCTGAAGTCTATGAAGCCAAATGTCTGAACGGTGGATTATGTGCAAAGATGCGATCTGAATTGGGGCTTACATTCAGAAATCCTTAGAGCCAATGTGAAACGTCTGCATGATTGACAAGAGAGAACTGAAGGCTGTAAGGTTTCATTTTATTAAAATCTCTAAAATGCAACTCAGATTTAATTGTGAAGGATTCAGCATCAGTTCCAAATTGTTATACACTTTAGATAGGATTTCTGGACATAAATAACCCCGCCTCTTTCACTGAGACCAAACAAGCTTTCAGACGTCGATTTTTAGTTCCTACCGTGCAATCGACTCCTCTGTAGAATCGTAAGCAATAATTCTACATCAGATGAAACTCATTTAGCTATGAGTTTACTATGTCAAATCATCAAAAACGTTTGAGTTTTGGTACAAACCAAGACAAATTTGGGTGTCACCTGAACGGTATTTGCGGAATCAAATAACTCCCACGAGGAAATGCCTTTCGAACAAATAATTGTATGCTGTTCACATGCCTCTAACGCATGCCACTGACGAAAGGGATTTGGTAGTTATGATACAGGAGGACGTAGGATGTTCCACGTACTGTTCCAGAGCATCATCCATGGCTATAAAGCAAGTAGGACCACTCAGACGTGCTTTCGGGCAGTTCGAACGAGCACCGTTCCCACGCTTTCTCTCAGCCGTCGTTCGGCCACACACGGAGTGCGCCGTTCAAGTATCAAATTCATGGTTGAACCCCGACCGAAAGGCTCTAGAACGTCCGCAAAGGCTGGTAACAAAATTGATAAAAGGTCTGTATAATATGACATACTCCGAAAGAGTGCAAATTTTGGGACTTTACTCATCTCAATGACGCCGACTTCCGGGAGACCTAATCTTGGCATATCACATACTGTATCAACCCAACCACCCTTGCCGTTCTATCTCAAAATGATCATCTTAGGGGACATCCAATAAAGCTGAAGACCCAGAACAGCCACCTTGATTGCCGGCAGCATTGGTTTGTAGTCAGAGTGTGCGGCGTATGCGATTCTCTTTCATCCGATGTAGTGTGTTCTCCTACAGTTGAACTATTTAACTCGCAACTTGATAAAGCATTGGAACAATTAAAATTTCGACATCCGTGAGTGATCATGCAAATTACCATTATTATTATTTTCTCTTTGTGAAGTTATTCAAGATATTCTGTAAAAGTCCTATGGGGCATGATAAGCTTTAGCTTTGTTTAATCGCCCATAATAAAACTTTGACTTTGACTAAGTGCAAGTAGATTGCATGCAGCAACTAGACAGATACACAATTTAATCACAAAACACACCAGTACTACTCCAGAAAGAAGAAGTGTTTATTAAATGCAAGTATAATGAGTCGAGTTGCTGCGATCTATTTTATTTTTATTAGATCCCGTTCAGAAATATGTCCGACAAATTAGTTCAGTTAATTCGTAGATCATATGGTGAATAATCCCTCAGTAAAGAACGATAAATGCACCCATTTGATGTAAAAGTTTCCCGCTCATGAAAAGATTCGATCACCACTACAACTACTACTAATACGCGAAGCATTCAGTTCCTTTTCCTCTGGTTTGTATTTGATTTCGTGAAAAGCAAGTTCGATCATCATTTATTCAATGTGAACGCATGTACAGACACATCACGGGATTGACCATCATGTGACATTTACGAGTGCACACATAGGTTTCAGTTATGTGATGTAATCTGAAACCACGAACTGGGTTCTCTCCTCTTTTTGACGTGACGAAAACGTAGAAGATTGTACGTTGTATCAAATCAGGCATTCGTGCGGATGTATACGCGCAACGCAAATCTTGAATGTCTTAGAAATATACTTCATACTGCTTGTAAGTACTGGTCAGCAATGCAACTCCAACAAGCCCCCTGATGAATCAAATTCGGACATGTGAGTTTGTCAACCGTGAATCGAGCCACTGGGTTGTTTAGGTTGGCTTCGGTGCTCCAGTTTAGATAAACACTGTACTACAATAAAACCTATCTGTATCTGTCATTGGACGACACTGAATACGGCCGTTTTAACAGAAGTCAACACACCAGTATACCTCTAAATAGTTAACTTTCGTTGCGACTGATCAATCAATGTTACGCTATCATATGCTCATCCACCGATTTTAAGATTGCTTCAATCCTGAATTATCATTAATTTATTTGTGGTAACTTCAGAAGTTTGTTTGGGGGGAAATTATACATTACAACGCCCACCCGTCGCAACCAATAGATGTCTATTATCACACATACAAAGAGATTGACTCCAAGAGCAACGTCTTTGCCGTGGCTCCCGAACGCGACTGAGTAGGTATTCTCGAACTACTTGATCTCTTGAACTAGTTGGAGACCAACCAGTTTATCAAGAGAATTCACAAATGAAACAAACATCGCTGTATAGCCTTGAAAATATCTTTTGCTGTGAATCGAGCCTAACGGAGACCCAATGATGTGAATCCCGAAGCTCGAAACGGTATATGTAACAGTGATGCATAGAAATTCGGGTAACCAGTTAGCTGAGTAATATATATATATATATGTATATATTGATACTGTATATAAAATAGTTTCATTTTTCAACTTTCACGACCTGCCTTGAAGCTATTTACGGTAATTGTAATCAAACGTGACTGAAACTAACATAACAGTTCTCTTCGCATCAAACACCCACAATATTTGCAAATAATGGGAAATATTTGTAAATGGCGAAGAGGGTAGGTACTACCACAATTTATGAATTGCCATTTTGTAAAGTCAAAGATTCGTTTTGGTTTCTCAGATAATGCACTATATTGTTCCACAAAGTAGTCAAGAAATCGTAAAAGATGATTGACCATAATTTCTAACAGGTGTAGATTGAGAATGTTTAGTCAGGACCTTGTTGATTAAGCTAAACACAAGCTCTGTGTTAGTGATCTCATACTTTCTGTCCAGACAGCCCTGGTTTGTTAGTTATCATTTTTAGTATTTAATTAACGCTGGACTGTTATAAAAATATTGTGCTATTCTTTTTACATAAATCAGGAAGTTAGAATCATACAGGTTATCATAATTATTGCACAACGAGAGGTTGGTTTAAAATTGGGTTGATGACGTCTATGACCAAGGGCCAAGTTGTTTATGAGGTTTTCTCAGTGAAAAACTAGGATATCAACATTTTAATTAAAGTTACAGGTGTTTGAATATCACGCTTTTACATTTCAAAGTTTCAAAGTTTTATTATGGGAATAACTTACAAGCTCATATTTTTCTCGTCCCATAGGTTCGTTTTGTGGTTAAAGGAGAGTGATACATTCCATTCCTTGTGTAAAGTGTCACATGATACGTGCTTCTTCCACCGCTGCACGTAGCAGCTTCACTTATTTTAGAATGTAAGGTGTGCTATTGCTTCATCAAGTCTCAGTTTGAAAGATTCAGTGTTTGGCGCACAGACGACTTAGGGTGGGAGAGAGTTCCAGATGGAACACACTCTGACTGTGACTGACTGCCGCCGGCATTCCAATCGGCAGTTCGAGACTACTAGTTTGAGCGGATGTCCCCTGAGAAGAACTTTGAGTGATAATTTTCCCAGCGGGCGTCACTGATGGCTTGGGTTTTGTATTATTTGATATACCATAATCGTGCCTTGTCTGATGCGCCGATGGTGATTAAAATATAACCCCAACAACTCCATTCACTCTGCAGATGAATTGAGATTCAACCCCTAAACCATTTTTGTGGCCATCCTTTGTGGACGCTCCAGCATTTCGCAAACACATTGTAGCCGTGAATACCATGCCTGGATAGCGTACTCTGTGAGTAGACGAATGTAAGCTGATAGCCGACGGGGGAAAGCTCGGACTCAAATTGGCCAAAGACACGCCGAAGCAAACCGATAGCGGCGTTCAATACCCTGGCGCAGTTGAATGAGCAGCCTAAGTTTCCATGAATGATGATGCCTAGGTCCTTCTCACATGAGGCGTGTGAAAGTTGTTCATTTTCGAGGAAATACGAAAATCGTCCTTTTGTGTCGTAGAGATAGAACCTTTCACCCTGGCGCATTGAAAACAAGATCGTTCAAAAGAGAACAGAGCTGAGCTGCTTTCAGCGGTTCCTGGATTGCCAGCAAGCCGGCTGGTTCGTCACTGTATTCCAAATTTTGGCATCATTTGCAAACAAAAGTGACTATGAAGAGTGTTAATTTGAACTAAAATTTTACTGGAAAGCGCGAATTAAAACATAAGCGTCATCAGCACGCAATAGTCGGATTTCTGACTAGGGGGTTCTGATTCTCTATATTGTGAATAAAGATTACGCTGATTGATCTTTAACTTTAACATAAAAGTCAGTTAACGAGATATGCTCCGCTGGTATCAACGACGCAGTCGAATTGTAAACAAGAAGTGACAGATGTTTCTGTGTTTCCTAGGGCGGGTGTTTAGTTTGGAAAGAGGTTTTCTCGAATGGCTGCCTAAGACTTTAGGGCAAGACATATTTCGCGGTAGCCCACACCGACGGAGCTTTTCTTTGGGAACTCGAACCGAAGCCTCCGACTCAAAAGTTTGACCCACAAGGCAGTGGGGCTTAAATCCAACGCGGGAGCGTAAACGAAGCATCCGTGTGGAAGCTTCCAGAGATGTGTCACACAAGGTCTCTGAATTTCAATTAATTGTTGTTCGCTGGTGCGCTGATTGTCTGTCCCCTTTTCGGGATCGGCCCTAAGCCTCATACACCCAATGGGATAAGCAGAACGTGGATGGAACAGCACCTTATTGGCTGGGGGCTGCCCAGATTTGGCGGGTGGTAGCTGTCCAATAGAGTGCGAAGACTTCTCCCACCGTCGAGAGGAAGCCCCAGGTACCCCGCTCCTACGTCCATCTAGGAGGGGGGTGACCGGTAAACTGCCCCTCACCGTGTTTATTTGCTGGAGTGGCCCCTCCAGGGGCGGGTGTGGATAGAAGAAGGAAGCCAAGAGGTGCCCAAGCAGCTGGCTTTGTGAGACTGAGCTTCGTCTGGCAATCATCCATTGACCTTCCAGGCATGATTGGATCTGCGGCTGAGGAGCCAACCTGTATAGCTCGCAGGGTCATTGAGGCGCGCAAGCAATCACACCACACCAAGGTTCAGTCTGGTAGTGATGGGTAAAGAACTACAACATAAGCGTCATTATCACCCAGTAGTCTAATTACTGGCTAGGTGGGTCTGATTCTCCAAATTGTGAATTTAAATTACCCTGATTGGTCTTTCACTTTAACATAAAAGTTAATTAACGAGAGATCGTCCGCTGGTACCAGTGACACAGTCGGACTGTAAAAAAAGTGACTAATGTTGTTGTGTTTCCCGGATGGGGTGTAGCAAATAAATCTAAGTACACAGGTGAGACTGAATCACTTTGACCAATTTGATACGGTTGAACAATTTGGTGCCTTTCTCAAATCAAGCGTACACAAAAACACTCCCCGATTGTATCACCTTTTACTCATTAGCCAATAATGCTTTATATCGTCAGATCTCCTCTGTGACGGTTCAAATTCCAGTTGAGCTAAAAATAACACATATAGTGGATCACAAGTTCACATCCATTTGACCTGCCAGCCTTGCCCGGATGTCAGCCTATGAGCAATTGGTTTGCTATTCAATCAAGCAACTGATTGCTCATGTCAAATTTTGTCCGCGAATGCGATCAGGTCTGTGACCGGCGAAAACCTCACCAGCACGGTGCTTATGATATTCCAAAGTTGGAAAATACCACTTTTCAGAAAAAAAAGCATATTTTAGCAAGCAAAACAGACTATTTTTCCCCAATAACTGATCAATGCAATATCCCTGTACTGGTCAGATGATAAATTAGACAGCCTGCAGGTGGTTTCACCCAACGGATTTCGCGCTCACCGTCTGTAACGGATGACAAACCGTATTGGGTTATGCTTTGTTCCTTCGTTGTGGCTGGTTAATAGTTTCCTCATCAGGGCTCAAATCATGAGCCTTCGGGTTCGGAGAGATAAAAACCTTGTCTTTGAGGTTGCTCGACTAATAAACGTCAGCTTTGCCTAACTTTTGGCTTAAGTTTCAGTGGTGTTTTCTACCGGGCTTACGGTACTACTAACAAAAAATACTATCAGTGATGTCTTGCTTGTTCTTGATTACGTAGAAAACTTTACATTCACTTTTGAGAAAAAGGAAAGTGATTAATGAAGAGGCTATCGTGATATTTACACGGAAATGTGACGTTTAAGTGAAGGTTCTATGATTTGAAAACAAAACATTATTCAAGATTAGGTAGCAGTTATCATTTGATTTTGCTGCAAACCTCAGACTTTGCGGATCTTTCTTACCAATTAGCGTTTTCCATGTGTTAGAAAAGTACAGTCAATAATCAAACTCGTGCAATGGCACCCTGACACTTTCATCACATTTGTTCCTCCCAATGCACAGTGTTTCGCATCTGCTTCACGGAATTGGTTAGGATATTGCCCCACATCAGATGTAACATACATCTGTACTAGTATCTACTTATGTTTCCGCTTCTATTAGTCGAGTACCACTAAAGTATGCGATTTCTCGATTTTGATGACGGTTGCTAGTGCATCAGTTGTACATGCTGCTAACTCAACATTAACGGGGAAACATCATACTACGTTCAGTATTCATTGTCACGCATTCAAACCAGAATGCAGGCAATGGTTCAAACATGGAAGCGCGAGGGTCTGTACTTTACCATTCATCCTCATTCTGCCGGTTGATTTTACAATTCAAAGTTTTCCGTGATTATTCTTCGTCTCGTTTCGCTATTGAACAATGAATACTTTTAATCAATTATAGGTAAGTGTACATTAAAATTGAATTTCAACCTACTCCTCTTTCTTCTCGAATGACTATATGAAGTTTAAGTACAGTATCTTTGGAGTATATACAGCCGATTACTACGAAAATCCACAATTATAAATCACTCCTTCTGTTCTATGATAGCACTTTTGTAGTACACAATCTCTGATCCTCCGATGGTATTGATGTTGGTTGGGTTGGGGGAATCATTTTCTTCCTCTATCCGGTTGGTCATGAAAATTGCGCTTTGTTAGCTCAAAATAGATAACCTTTGCGAAAACCAGTCTTCCTCTCACTATTTCCATGTGATCATAAAACACTTAGTCACCAAAGCATGCACATGTCATACTCTCTTCCAGTTCTCTTCTGATGTTTCACCGTCTCCTATCTGGATCCCCTGTAGATGTGGTATACATCTTCTCGTTTCTGACCAGGAGAATAAACTATGTGTGATGTGGAGGTATCAGTAGGCTGGTGCGTATATGTGTGTGGACTGGACAATAAGTTGAATAAGTGAATGAGAAATAGGACAGTAAAAAATCAAATAATGTGATAGGAGTCGGATTATAGCATAACCAAAAACGCAAACGTTGCCAAAAACGTTTGACAGAATGTGATAGGGGCGGATCAAATTGTCCAAATCACAAACAATCAAGCAACAAAACACGACTAGACTATTAAAAAACCCCGAGTTTTTATAGAAATAGCGTTGAGTGAGGATGCAGAACAATTTGTTTCTCTCGATACTTGAACAATTTAGAAATTCTTATGGTTCAATTGACTGAGATCTGATCTGCTACTAAACCAGGTTAAACCCTCATACCCAAATGGGTGTGTGAATAGTCCAAGCCAACAGCGATTAAACTTGATTGTGTCGCTTTGTAGAAAGCAATATTAATTTGATGTCCTCCTGGTCGGTTTATCTAGGGAGACGTCCCGATGGAGAAATATGCTGTATGGAGGCAGAGTGAAATCTAAGTGAAATCGTACGTGCGGGTTCGAATGCGTATCAAAGTACTTCATACGTAACACACACACACACACACACACACACACACACACCGGTACGAACTTGTAAGCATTTCGGTTCCCGCATCACATTCCGGCCGTGCTTAAAGTTATTGCCCTTATCGTGCAGACAGTTTCACGCGGGAACAATCCAGCCAGAACCTTTCTCGTCTGCTTTGAGGAACAAAAATCAATGCACTAATTTGTCTTAATCAACGCGAAATGACAAACAACTGAGTTGTATCGAGATCAGACACAGTGGGGTGCGGTAGGGGAAAATCTGAATAGATAAAAAAGTCGAATAACAAAACAACAACAACAACAACAACATCAACGACACAAAAACATGACTAGATGGATGA
>UZAN01047119.1:0-17766 GCA_900618425.1 Echinostoma caproni
GTTCGTATTATACACAGGACCTCGCTATACCTGATTCTCCATCTGAAATGGAGGTTTCCCGGGAAGTATATCAACTCATAAGGTTTAAGGCTGTCTCCGTCGCTTTTTATGGGTAGATGTTCAGCCTTGATTTTGAACCTAACAAAACTGCTGGGTTCGGTGTGGGAGAAAGAAAAGATTCTAACTGAATGCTGCGAATCGGTCATTTTACCGATTTATGAGAAAGGTGACAGATCATCTTGTGAAACCACAAAGGAATAAGATTAGTTGTTCTGCCGCACGTGAACGGTGCACGCTTGATAACCAGACTGGTTTCATACCTGGTGGAGGTTGTATCGACCACATCTTCATTCTTTGCCAAATTGTAGGACACAGACAATTCTTTCATAGACCCACTGTTTTGTATTCCTCGATCTGAAAGCGGCCTTCGACTCAGTCGACCGTCCTAAATCTTGGTGCTGCCTTTCCCTCAAGGGTATTCCAGTGAAGTTTATTTCAATATTACGATCTATTTTCAATAATAGCCGAAGTCGAGTCCAGGCTTACGACAGTTTTTTGCCCGAGTTCACCACGGGAAGGGGTCTGTTTGAGAGTTCTTCTCTCTGTCTCCTTTTCCATTGAAGTTTGTTATAGATATAATTGAGGGCTTGTTTAGCATTTGCCAACTTGAGTCATCTTTGGCGCCGCCGCTATATCCGGTTGTCCGTGAATGGTCGTGTGTACGCTGCAGCCCTTCGACCAATTCTGCTATACCTCGCAGAAACTTGGCTAATAAGAAGCAGGATAAAGATAGACTCTCGGTGTTTGAACACTGCTGTTTACGCATCATTGCACGAGTCTGTTGGGGCTGCCGGACGAGCAATGCTGAGGTTAGTCGTCGAGTTTTGGGTAACTGTGGTCGCCCACTGGAGCAAGTGTTCGACCTCCATAGATTACGTTTGTTGGAGCATGTGTTACGCTTGTCACCGAATAGGTTGCCACGGCGAGCAGGCAATCGGTGGAAAAAGCCAAGGGTTGTCAAGCCATGACCTGGCACGAGGGTATGAAATCCCTAACCAGGGTACTGGGTCACATAGGTCCTGTTAGGCTCACTGTCCGGAGACCTCGGGATAATCGTAAACGATGGTTAGATACACTGAGTGATATGGCTGAGTGTCGTAAACAGTGGCGTTCGTGCATCGTCTCAATTCGTTTGCAACCTTAAACCCCTGAAATTCTCCGTTTTCTGTTCGACTCTACTTTCAGCCTTCCTGTCTTTCTTCTATTCTACATCCAAATGGGCAGCCAAAAGACAGCAACCAAAACTTCCGCACAAAAGTGCCTGGATAATGGTTGTGCAACCTGAAACTGAAACTGTTCACGTATACGGACCACCTGACACAAATGGCTTCATTCATCTTTGACAAATGCTTGTCCGAAGGTATAATCGCTGATACATGGCTTAATGTTCGTGTCGTCTCAGTACAAAATGAGATAAGGAGAAGTTTCGGCCAACTGCTTCGTCCTCGGTACTACTTAAGGCTTGTGGTCTAATCATTATTAAGGCTGTTTTCCCTTCTATTGATCTTCGTTATTCTAACCACTACACTTTTTGTAAACGTCGCTCTACTGTAGACGCGGTTACTTGTCTTACACATCCCATTTTATTTATGAATGACCCAAAACGAACTTTTCATGCTCGTCTCCTCCACTATACAAACTCTTTTCATTCAATTGATAAAAACACCCTATTAACATTATTACAGCAACCATCCTCTACCACATTTGTTCAGTTGGATGCTTAACTATTTTAGTGACCGATTCCAGTTCACATGTTTCAGTGGTATCAGGTCTTCTGCTGTCAATGACTGTGAAAACTGACATGAACGATGTAAACCAAGGTGTGATACAGAGCACAATTTTGTCCCATTTTTCTTTCCTCACATTTAAATTTCATTCCATCTCTCTCATACCAGCAGCATAGTGGTTTATGATCCACCCAACGAAAACTATTCTGTCAGCCGTTAGTTGCATTGCTGATTGCTCTGACGGTGTTAATATTTCCTTATACTCCGTGGTGAAGTTTTTCCCCGTAATCTTTGGCGATCTACACATTTCGGATCACCCAATTCCAATATCTTCATTGACTACTCAACCGTACAAAAGTTGAAGCATTTTAAATGCCTTGGGTGCTTGCTGTCTGCTGACCCTTATATGGTCTTGACACGTGCAACAAACATTTCCTAAAGTCGGAAAGTGACGTTTTACATCTATATCCCTAAATTTATTTTCTCGTTTGTTTTATGAGATTGGACTTAATGTTTTCTTATTGTCCTTCCCGGGCTGTTGTCTAAGGAGTTCATATTGATTAAACGCCCTTTGAAAAGCATCTCTAGATACGGAATTGTCTCTTTTTTGGCGTCGGTCGACTCCGTTTTCAACCAACACCTTAAAGTATATGGCCGTCTGTGTGACGCAATTCTGTCCTATATATAACACTCTCTGCACTCGATCTCCATTTCCACTTCTGTCACCCGCAATAAATTTAAACCTTTATACACTCGCACCACAGTTTTTCACAAGTCTTTCATACCGTATCTTTGTCATTTATTGGGTTGCAGGGGACGATTGTCAATTGAACTGAAACAAAATCTCATGTAATTCATGCTGCAGTTCCTAATTCCGCTTCACGTTTTCGCTCTTCACCATCACTCCCTCTTTACTGAGTCCCTTTGGGTCTCATGTACGCCAAAGCTAAAGTGATTCCATTTTTCCACTGAAAATTCTGTCCACAGTGGGTGATTAAAATGCATTCTTGACTTGACTTCACTAGTCAGCATCGCCTATAAGCTGCTGGCTGCAATTGTCGTGGACGATTCACCGAGTAGATATAAATCAGCTTAGTGCTCAATAGTGCCTAGGTTTATCATTACCAGAACCATATATTTACAGAACAACTTAATATCAACCTCGTTTGTATTCGTTTCCCGATTGAACTAGCAGATTACGAACAAAAACTAAGTTCTATAGTTGTCTGAACTATACTGGATAATGTCGATATTTTTCGGCCAGAGTTGGATTGCGCTGTAAATCTGACTTGTGATATGGGGCGAAAACGGACAAATCAGGTATTAATTGGGGTCAGTTACACAGGTTTGTCCATAGGAATCATAGAAATGCTACAAACAATTACTATGGCCTGCGATTTCAAGTTATTATGAGGAAAAATCTGATTAAGTCACTGAATCTGAGTAAGATGTGAAATAAAAGCCTGAAAAAATAGTTGTGATTTTGTAATTATTATTTTTACGATCCAATTCAGAAACTAAAGTATGCTGTTGATGACTGTTTATGATGGAATATAATTGTTGTGCAGTAAGTTGTATAATGGCCGAAAAATTACATTGTGTTGTCCTTGCTGGGACTGTTTAACATTGTGCAATTTTTGTTTCCCTGCGAACCCTATATATATATATATATATAACACCAATCTTTACGGATACGGCGCCACGGTTTTAACGCGAAATATAGAAATAGAAAATTAAAAAAATCAACGGTTAACTTTGGGAATGACAAATTTTTCTGTATGTTTACTGCACACTATTTTAACTTTGTTTTATTTTTGAATCGCACGTAGGGCAGGATGTGTTCACTCCACTAGGTTCGGTTAAATGCCATATCCTGTTGGGTCTTCAGCCATAGATAATCGGAATCGTTGGCACCCCAGCCGGAGAGCCGGGAAGCCCCAACGGAAACCAAATCTGAGCTTAGTCTTTTTCCCTTCTACACCACGTCATAACCTGCCCACCACGCTGTTTCTTCCAGTCCGGATCAATGTCGGCAAATAGTGCACGGTATGGCAGACGTTGATCAGACATTCGTATGTCATGCCCCAGCCACCTAAGATTATTGTTTTTCGCAATGGAAGACTATCTGATTCTAACACCCGTCGTCTGACCTCATCGTTATTCACGCAATGCTCCCACCATACGTGAGCGATGTTGCGCAGACAACGGTTGTTGAAGACAGGTAGTCGTTGGACATGATCTGCTGGGAAAGGCCAGGTTTCGCAGCCATAGAGCGCGTACCTTCACGCAATACACACGGTATTTCAGTGAAAAGGATATGTTGCACCGGTGCCAGAGATGCCGCAGATTAGCAAACGCTAATCTAGCTATTATTACACGTTGAGAGGTCTCCTGACTCACAGCTCCGTCAGCCGTTATGCAACTCCCGAGATAGACAAAGCTTTCGACTGCTTCCAGACTGTGGTTACCCAACGAAAATGCAGGAACGGGTTCCTGCCAATCTTACAACAACACCCTGCACTTTGAGGGTTCAGAGGGCATACCATAACAAGAAACCTCAATTGTCAAACGATTCAACGAATCTTGAACCGTCGGTACATTATCACCTAGTAAGGTAATATCATCGACAAATCATCGACGACTGTGTCCCCAGGAAGAAGCTCAACGACAGCATTCTTTACCTTATGTAACGCGTTTTGTAGAACATGATCTATGGCAAAGTTAAAGAAAAATTGCGCGATAAGGCAACCCGATCGTACCCCACTGGTGGCAGGAAATGAGGGTAAAAGTTCACCATACACACTAACCTTCCTCGAGGTCTGACGGTAGAGTGCTTTTCGGAGTAAAACACTTCTCGGGTACTCCATATCTCCGCAAATGGTTCCACAGTGCGGAGCGATCGATGAAGGCGAAGGTCGCTCTGATGTCCAAAAATACGATTATGGTTTGTTGTCTGTATGTGTGGCGGTGTTCTAGTAGCTGATGAAGGATGAATATTTGATCTATGCAACCACAACGTGCACGAAACCCGGCCTGCTCCGCGCGGATTTGCCTTTCGCGAAATGGGCTTTGTCTGCGTCATAAAAAGGACGCTAGCAATTTCGGCGCTATTGGGATCAGAGTTATGACCTTGTGGTTGGAACAGCCCTTCTTGTAGATGATTCTCCCCATTTTTGGGGTATACTTTCAGTTTCCCAGATCCCCGAGCGCAGTCTGGCAAGCTCTCTCTCACGAGGGCTTCCCCGCCATCTTTAAAGAGGGCAGGTGGCAGGCCGTCTGACCCAGCTGCCTTGTGGCGTTTCAGGGCTTGAAGTTCCATTCGGATCTCCGCTTCTGCGGGCGGTCCCGTGGATAGTGACCAGGGTGCACTCTCGAGAGAACTACTTGAGACATCCAGCGCGGAGGGCTGGTTGAACTGCGATGCTAAGTGCTTTGCCCAGCGTTCCAAGCGTCGCTGAAGACTATATTAGCGTGTGGTCTACTTCACACATCGTTTCATTATAGCACTGTCTTTTGTGCCCACAGCACGAATGAGTTGGAATAGTTGCCGGGTGTTTCCACACCTAGCTGCTGATTCCATCTCCTTTTCACATAGCGTCCACCAGGCTTCTCGTATGAGTTCACGCTTCAGAGAGAGGCCCTGTTCACCATACTCCACTTCACCATACCATGTCTGTCATGTATCAGCACAGCGCTAACAAATACTCTTCATTTGCTTATGACCCCACTCTCTATGTACGCTATTTACATCTAGTCTACCCCTCCTTATTTTACTTTGCGTAGCCCGATCCATCACAATGGGATGGAGGTACAGCAGCAGATCCTATCGTGAATCCCGGTTTCTCTGAATACCTACCACATGAATTTGGCAGTGATTTATGCATATCCTACGCGCAACGACAGAAACCACCCAAGGTCCTGGCCAAACGCTTCCTCCTCGGACAGACTATCGGTCGCGGAAGTTACGGCAAGGTGAGATGAACTAGACCGCTCTGGATGGAACCAGTTAGTTCGCTGTGTTGATTTTTTTCGTCCACGGATCTCATCATAATATATTCAATGGACGGCCATCACATAATGACAACCTTAAAATGAACATTAGATGGGTCTCATTAGGTATCTTTTCGTTTTCCTTCTTAGTCATCCCTATTCTTTGATAGAACACAATGGTGTAACCAGAAGTTTCAAATGGGAATGCATGCTATCGCTACCCTCATCTGCTTTTTATCACATTATTCAGTATAATCCGAGTGGGGTAAACACATCTAACTTCTCATTGCTTTCACGAGACCATGCAAGCGCAACGTAGCAGCACTTTGCGGTGGTTATTGTGATATTCGATGTTAGTATCTGGTCCCAAAAGAACTAGTCAGGAGTCAGCTGAACTGGTGTGTTCCTTCTTTGGTGACACTGATCTTTAATTGGGGATACTGTAAGAACTTGACCAACTGCTTCTGAGAAAGTAAAACTGGTCAGCTTGAATGTTCCCCCCCCTTTTAATATCGGTTCATGATCTATGAAAACTGCATGAGCTACCCGCATGTTAGTCTCATTCTTATAAATTCCCTGTTATCTGAATAAGACTGTACTCTTGAATCCCCTCCGACAATCGCCTTATCGTCCTTCCTATGTATTCCGCTCCATGCGAGGACGAAAAAGAAGGACATCATCGTAATTTTCTGAAAAGACCACCACAACCACACTTGGGGTCTGATCAACTTGCTCATTTGATGTCCGGATACAGACTAGATGTAGTTGTAAATCATTGGCTTTATGTTCACCCACGACGGCAATAAAGCAGTTGACTTGAATTAGTTTGACTTCCTTCCCGTGATGGAAGAGATCAACGAATCTTTGGTCCTGTTTTTGCTGCCGGTTGCTTACCAATGTTGTCGAACACTAATGTCCAGTAATGTTAATGAGATAATTTCACGTGAAAACTCTACATTCCATTCGAATGTGTACATGTGGTTCTATTTTCCTCGTTCCGCTCAGCTATTCATCATCTACTCTGAATCCGTTGTGTACTATTTTGTGCCCATACACAGCACGTGTCCTACTGTAGTGGAGGTGGTATGGGTTAATGGGGTGTTCTCCATTGTTATAAAAATGTAAGCAATAATAGTACATCATTGAAATCGATAACTGTTCGCGATCAGAATCCTTGGATTAACTTCGATTTGACGCACTTCCCGATGGTCGGTTTTGAAGCGTTCCCCCTCTAAACATTACATTGCGTATTTATTGTCGCCGTTGTTAAAACATGGTAATCTGCGTTGCGTTTCGGCACACTGGTTGGTTCCATGTAAACATCATCTGTAAACATGGAACTTTATTCGCCTCATTCGATAGTGCGCACAGTAACAAACCATGGCTCGATCAAATGTCCTACTTTGACTAGAGTAAATCCTTTCACTGTACGAACGATGTTACCGTTGGCTGATATAACTTATAGTTCCGGATAAATCTATTTTGCGTACCTGTGCTTTCCACTCGAAAAGTGTCAAAATTTGTGTAGGGTCAATTCAAAACTTTGTTAAAAAAACTTATACCAACGACATTGTTTCTGTATCATTCTCGCAACGTGTTTAAAAGGTGTGCCTCTCATATGGCTGGAGAATGCCCGGTTACTCACTACTGAAGCTATCGTCTTATCGTTCTATTCATGGGAATACATATATGGATTGAAACGTTACAATAAATACTATTGTTCAGCTCTCGCAACCTCCTAAAAATGTATATACATATATAAGGGATTATTTCCGCGGTTACTCTGTATCGACCGATAATATACATTGACCGAATTTTATCCTAAGCTAGGTGCTTTTCCCAGGATCTTCACTCATTGCAGCATCGTTTTGGCAGTCAGGATCAAAGAAACAACTCCCAAGCCAGTCGATTTAATTCGACGACTATTTACTCACATGTCAGGTTGTTTTCGATCGTAATCTTCCCGTGTGGATTTTAAAGATTATATCACCACTAGCCGACTGTTCTTATTGGTAAATGTTCGTGAATAAAGACAAGGTTTTAGATGTTTGTATCAGCATGAACACTTTCATTCTATTGTTCAATAGCTTTCCTTGTTTTACCGAGTAACGGATTTTTCCTTCCTTTAGGTCAAAGATGCCATCGACCTAATTACAATGAAACGACATGCAGTGAAAGTAATTAGTAAACTGGGTGTTAGAAAAATACCTGGCGGTTGGAGTCAAGCATTGCTCGAGGCAACGGTGATGCGTCGCTTGCCTGCCCATCGTCACATTGTCTCTCTAGTCACTGCTCTTCGGGTGGACAATCCGGATCGATTATGTCTAGTGATGGAACATTGTCTTGGCTCCGTGCATGATTTACAGTCGATCGGCGTGCCTTCATTACCCAACGAATTCGACGAGGACAGTGACGAACAAGCAATCCTCGAACGTTCAGACGAGAGCCCTGATCCACAACAACCCTTGGGTATATCTCCCCCCTTAACCAATCAGAAAAGTCCGTCTAGAAGCACCAAATCCAGTGCGACACGGACACATCGAACCGGAAAGCATCGATTCCGACTCAAGTGTCCCATCATCGAAACGGATTTGAAACAGGAGCCTACCAGATACACAGAAGCGTTTATGAATCGTAAGGTTTCCAATGTGGAAGGATCCTCTCGTCGGAAGAGCAGTGTGCTTCATTCAGTACACCATCAACAACAACAGCAACAACAGTTTCGCCGTTTACCAGAAGCGCAGGCACATGCCTATTTTCTTCAGGTAAATTTCAATGTGCATTGCACAGCTTTCTAAACTGTATATGTTTGTATTACATTTTCATAATTTATGTAGGCATCTCTGATTACTTTTCAGGCAAAAATATATGCTCAGTTCAGTTTTTTCTAGTTTCTACAACCATTAACTACGCACTTTCGTTCGCCGGTTTTAGTTGATGTCTTTTGACTGCCCGTTTGGATGTAGAATAGAAGAAAGACAGGAAGGCTGAAAGTAGAGTCGAACAGAAAACGGAGAATTTCAGGGGTTTAAGGTTGCAAACGAATTGAGACGATGCACGAACGCCACTGTTTACGACACTCAGCCATATCACTCAGTGTATCTAACCATCGTTTACGATTATCCCGAGGTCTCCGGACAGTGAGCCTAACAGGACCTATGTGACCCAGTACCCTGGTTAGGGTTTTCATACCCTTGAGCCAGATCCTACTTTGTCCGCCCTTGGCCCTTTCCATCCACTACCTGCCTCGCCACACATCACTCGCCGTGGCAGTCTATCTGGTGTTTTGCGCACCACATATCCCAACTAACGTAATCTATGGAGGTGGATCACTTACTCCAGTGGAACACTGACAATCTTTTTTTATCGTGCCCCGTAATGGCCCAGTTTCTGTATCGCATAGCAGCACTAGCCGAACTGCTGCTGCATACACTCGACACTTCATGGACAGCGGAATGTCGCGGCAGCACCACAGATGTCTCAAGTTGGCAAATGCCAACCGAGCTTAATGTATGAGTGCCTACACTTCATCTGTGACCCGTCCGCCTGATGAGATAGCTGCCCAGATAGCAAAACTTATCTTTTTTCTCTATTTTTTCCCGGTCAGCAACATTTTACACTTTGAAGATGCAAAACTCATGCCAAACATAGATACACTAGACTATCCAGAAAAGCTTGCAACCTACCTGAATGTTCAAATAGTAGCACAATGTCGTATGAGTATTCCAGATCAGATAGTCTGCCACCTGCGAGGTTATCGGTGCTGCCATTCTCGCAGGGGGATAGGGCTGTTTCAAGAATTAAGTCTGAGAAAGTTTAAATACAAACGGAGAGTGAAGATAACCCGGACGAACTCCACTTTTCGTGAACTCCGGCGAAAAAGTGTTGTAAGTTTGAACTCCACTTCGGCTATTAGTTAAAAGGGATCGTAATATTGAAATAAACCTCTAGGACACACTTCAGCGAACACCCCTGAGGGAAAGGCAGGTCTGACTCTCTAGCCAAAGGCTTTGGGTGGGGACCCCCAAGCTAGCCCTCTTCCTCGGTCAGCGCAACCGGTAAGTAACATGCCCACACAAACTATGAACACATTATTCAGCTTTCTTCCCGTTCATATGTTGTGGCACCTTCGCCAGTTCTCTGTAATTGGTTTCGTGTTGAATATTTTTTAAAAAAATCTGTGGTTTTCCTAAGCGGACCTATAACCTTTGCTGTAAATCGGTAGGATGATTGATTCACACCATTCTGTTGGAACCTGTTATTCAGCCCAGGAGTTTCGTCATCTCTGAACTTAAGGCTGAGTCTTCATCCTTAAACACCGACGGGAATAGATCAGCTGGGGGCGGAGGCGTTATGTCGTTTGAGACAACTTATTTCCCGATAACCAACCATTTCTGATGGAGGACTGGCATCAACTTTGAGTATTTCCCCAGTCGAGGTGATCAGTGACAGATCAAATGTCGATGAGGGCCAGTTGAACCAATAGCCGCAGCCTTCTCCATCTCTCTACACTCACCTACCCGCCACTTCTCGCGGTCATTCTGCACTCTTGAAGAGCTGGGATTTGCGCGCTGTGTCATAGGTTGCAGCCGGAGGAAGGGTTCTTCGAGCGTCCAACAGGGCAGCCGAGGTCGATGAGATCCATCGTTTGTGTTTTGAACCTGCGCCAGAGTGGATTGTTGTTTTTATCGATATTTGCAAAACTTCCTTAATTTGCTTCCAGGGTTCATTGAGTCCTTCGGTTTGCAGTTGAACGGGAAGGTGATCGGAGAGCTCCGCTTCAAAGGATGATTTGCAACAATCGCTGACATTGAATTGTTGGTATCGGTTTTCGGCGGGTTTATCGCGGTTGTTAGTCAGAAGGAAGAATAATTTGGCTGACAACAAAGCGCGGTCCGTATTCGCATGTGTTGACCAATGAGAGCTGTAGTCTTGATTCGACTGTCTCTTGTGGTAACTGATGGCGAGTCAGTCAATTTGGGCCCAGCGCTGTGAAGGGGTTGGGTGTTTCCATGTGTAAAGCGGTGTCGTTTCTTGTGCGAGAAGTTGGTATTTGACAGGAACAATCCGCGGTGAGCGAAAGGTTGAAGTAGACGACCTCCTTTGTGCATCGATTTGGTCGGAAGTGCATGTAGTCCGCCAAGAAACCTTTCGAACTCGTCCAGGTATCCCACTTGATCATTGAAGTTTCCGGCGACTACACGATGTCGGTTGGCCGAGCACTTTGGAGTAGTTTAGATCGTTGTGGTAGGCAGCCCTGCTGTCGCCCGGCTCACTACCACGCTCAATCTACTGAGGCCTTGTGTAGCTTACCACTCCAGGTCTCACGGTTGGGTTGCCGGTCTTCTCTCACACCATATATGATCAATACAACCTACAGAAATCAAGTAATGCGCACTCCACTTAAAAACTCACAACGCTTCACAGCCCTCATCAACATTCGTAGTTTTAATCGAAACGTTAATTCTGTACACCACTTTCTCCAACCTTCTTCCCCCTTGGCTTTATTTTTGACGGAGACACAAATCTCCCCCGCGTCAGCTACTACTAATCTTCAGTTCCCTAATTACTTCCTGCATTTGTCTTTTCGTTCTAAAACAGGTGTCTGCGCCTATATCCATCACCCTCTCGCTTCTTCCCGACTTTCGCACCTAAACATCTCTATCCGTGAATTTCAGCTTATGTGGCTAAAACTTTGATCCCTTTCTTTCAACCACTAGTTCGTACTGTTTACCGCTCCCCGAGTAGCAGCGATTCTTCTATTTTTGATATTCTGTCTTCCAACATTGAGACGCTAATGTCGACAGATTTTAACAGCCAAATTACCATTGTCGGAGATTTCAATGTCCACAACAAGGAATGGCTGAAGCACTTCTCAGACACTGCCTTCATGGGATGCGAAACCGAGGCTTTTGCTGTGGTCAACAACCTAAGTCAACTAGTTGACCTCCCCACACGCATCCCTGATCGTATTGGTGACCACTCCCACACCCTTGATCTCATTCTCACATCCATTCCCTCTTCCTTCTCCAACATCAATTCCCTTTTCCCCATCAAGCTCATCGGACCATTGTCTCATTTCCTTTCTCACTTCACCACCAAACTCCAGACGCACCTTTTGGAGTTACGATACAGTCAACTGGGACGGTTTTCGTGACTTTCTGGCTTGTTATCCCTGGAAGGATTGTTGTTTTATATCGGATGTTTTCATGTCTGCTTCAAACTTTACGGAGATTGTTCTTCAAGGTATGTATCTTTATATTCCACACTTTTCCAAACCCGGTAAATCACGATCCCCTGAGTGGTTTAATCATGCTTGCAACCGCGCCGTACGTTTTAAAAACTCAGCATCCCGTCGTTGGTGCTACTCACCCAACCCAGCATCCCGCAACCGCTTCGTGCAAGCCAGAAACAAATGCTCGGGCACTATTCAGAGAGCTAAAGGACGCTTCATTTGTCACAAAGCTGCGCGCTTGGCTTCTTCCACCACCGGCAACCGAACATTCTGGTCCCCCCGCTAAAGCAGTTTTACGTCATCTCTGCCCTTCCAACTTTCCTCCCATTTGCAATTCCTCTGGTACTGTTGCTTGTGATCCTCATGAAAGAGCAGAGGTCTTCTCTTCCCGATTCGCCTCCAACTCCACATTATCTGCCGCCCCTACGGTTCAACCGTCCTCCTAGACATCCAATTACTCTTTTCTCCCTATCATAACAACCAGAAAGGTCCACGAAACTCTTCGCGGTTTGGATTTTTGTAAACCACCCGTTCGGGACGGTATTCCACCTATCGTCCTAAAAGTGTGTGCCCCGGAGTTAGCCCCTGTTCTACACAGCCTTTTCTGTTATTCACTCGAACTTAAATCTTTCCCTACTCCATGGGCAAATGCCATTATTTTTCCAATTCCAAAGTGCGGCGACCCTTCCGACCCCAACAACTACCGTTCCATTACTCTCACATCTGTAATTTCGAAAGAGTACATTTCTCGAGTGCGAAGATTTGTTTAATGACCGTCAGCATAGATTCCGCCTTACTGGCGCTCACATCACATTTCTGGTCGGCTGCACTCGATAACCACGGAGAAACTCACACGGTCTCGCTCGACATTTCAGAGCCTTCGACCGCGTTTGGCATGAAGATCTGCTGTCGAAATTAGCCCTTCCGATTCCACTCGTCTCTGATATCGTTGCTTCGTTGTTTCCTCAGCAAGCGAACCGAGTAGGTGGGGTCCTATCTCGGCCATTTCCTGTGAACCCCGGTGTTCTCTGAGGTTCCATACTTTCGCTCACCCTCCTTCTTTTATTTATCATCGACCTTTTATCCCAAACACCTTATCCCATTCACTGCTTTGCCGATGATGCCACTCTCCATTGTTCTCTTTCTTACCCTACAATGCGTCAAGCTAATACCAAAATCGATCACGATCGTAATGTCATCAATGTTGCTATTGCCTCTCTTGGGATTCTACCAACAATTTGTTTCAATGCTTCCAAAACTTCTCTCCTCTCAGTCTCTCTTAAACGTGTCACCTATTCCCCTCAATTGATTTTTGATTGCTTCTTCGCTCCACAAATTCTCTCTTTCTCCGGGGTTTGTCCATAAATTCTTCTCTCTGTTGGTTCTCTTTTATTTTTACATTCGTCTCTTGAGCTGCGCGTAAAGTTGGTTTTCCATTCCACTCAAAGCGTTTCTTTACATTCAAGCACCTTCTCCTTTATACAAGGCTCAAATCCGTCCGATGCTTGAATACTGTAGTCAAGTATGAAGTGGAGCTTCGTATTCCGCTCTTATTCTCCTCGACCGTATTCAACGTAAGGCCATCCGGTTGATCGACGAAGTCTTTAGATTCCAACCTGCAGTCACTTTCCCATCGCCGGGCAGTTACTTCGTTATCTCTTTTCTTTCGTTACTATTTTGGTTTCTGCTCTTTCGAACTCGCTTCAGCGATTCCCCATCTCTTGTCCATCTCTTTTTCAGGCGAGCAGTCACTCTTTTACCAGGTTTCTGTTCCCAAATGTCGGACTTCTATCGTTTAATCTTCTTTTTTCCGAGGACTGCGAAATTGTGGAACACTCTTTCCATTTCCGTGTTCCCCAGCTCTTATAACCTTATCCTTTTCAAAAGCAGGATTAACAAATTGATTCTTACTTGAATGTTCCCCCACATACCTCCCCCTTACAGTGCATCGATGATTACGAGGTTTACCCCTTTTGCTATAAATCACCTCCTGTGTAATAAAAAGAAGAATCTATCCTTAGTTTCAGGTGTACTGCAATCGGTCGATGCATACACCGTAATGACCAATAAGCATCGACGTTTCGTTCTGTAGCTGTTGATCCGTACTGAATCATCCAGATATACCGCGGAAAGTCGGCTACTAACCGGGATCCCGTCGAGAAATGAACACTCAGCCTTGACAGTGAGCACAATTCCAATAGAGCAACAACTTGTGCTTCGGATGCCGAATCACCTGACACACGGAGGATGAAGTGTGACGATCAGGTCGGATCTGGAGATACTAAGGTGATGATTGAAGTGGGGTCTTGTATGCGTGTTTCGGAGACACAGCATACATCTAACTTAAAAGTTTAAAAGGTACTAGTTAAGTCAGGTTGTTGACCGTTATGGAAGTGTGCCGACATTACATGTTGCTAAGTGAAAGATTTTGTTTTCGAAAATCTGATAACCTCTGAGTGGTTCACCTCATTAGTTGAACGCTGAGTAATATCCAATGGGTGCATCTCCTCAGGTGCATCTCTCATTAGGAGCGAGGTTTTACAAGCTGAACTGAACTGAACACGGCTTCTGACATTGTTTGTTTGCTGATGTGGAACCTCCAGGTTGCGGGGACAGTGGATGGTTAAAGGAAACGCAAGCTGAGGGCCAACCAGCTTGCCTTCGGATAGTGGGTTTTGCTAGGCCTCTATCCGTTGGTCTTTCAGATATGATTGGATCTGCGACTGTGGTAAGCCACTAGGTCACGAGGACACGCAAGCTATCACACCACGTCAAGGCGCAGCCTAGTCGTGATGACCATCACGACAAAGGGAAATACCAAATTGATAAATCTGCAGATTACTGCATTTATTACACTTACCTTGTACGCTTGATAGGGATCAAATGAATTTCCGTTACGACTACGATTAACAAACATCTTGTACTGCCCAAGAATGTTCAGATCCTCGTCACACTGATCATAATAGGCGTGCATCGGATCCATATCGGAACGGTAAAACTGGAAAGATGAATCACAGACTAGTCCATCATGTGAGTCCTCCAAGGCGCTGGTATCAAATTCACCACTTTGATCNTGATCGTTGTCCCTGAGTAAACACTGACCGGTGGGGTCGGCCATCTCCTCGAAGAAATTGGCAAAGACACCCGTACCACCGGCCAGATTCTCCCGCATGTGTAAAGGAGATTGGTGAGATGATGAAACCAGCTCTGACCGGTGATCGTTCGGACTCAATGCACTCCGAAGTAAATCGGACATTACAAAATATTGGAGAAGTTGTAAACACACACACACAAACACACACAACTTCGGTCCATGAAGCGATTCGGCATGAAGCCCAGGTGCACCTAAAACGGGGAGTGGAATAGGTCGCTTCATTTACAAATCGAAAAACTGAGTAATGATTTGCAACGCAATATTCTTTTTAAATTATTCCAATATTGCGACAGTTGTTCCTTAATGACAAAAGGATGAATACATGGCTGAGCATTCATCTCAACCTTCCAAAAGGCCCCACTATCTAAGAAGCCGATGAGGCTAAAAATGAATATTGACGAAAATATCTGTAGCACTTTTGCCCTTAGTGTATTATACGCTGTGTATCTATACGTTCTGTTTGCCACTGTATAGCCAACTTTTGTCTAAGCATATCAGTATTATTGTATTGCACACACGTCTGAGTACACTTTATCAACAAATCACGGTATGGAAATATCTAACACGAAGAAATTTATCCACAATTTTCACCTTTCACTGAATGACACTTAGTTTACGTTGCTGATAGTCGTTTTTGGCCAGAGGCTTCGTTTTCGGTGGTGTCAATCGATACAGAGAATAAAGCCAGTATTAATACTAGTACTACATACACAAAAATACGCATTACATTTTCTCGAGGTGTTCTATACCAGCGTTCATGAACACTTCCATGTGCTTAAACCACTTGGTGAAACACAGTCTGAACTCCGATATATGAAAATAAAAACATGTGACAAGGCATTAGACTTCTCTAAGGAAAGAACAAGGTACTGACGAAGCTGGATGTTGATGATCTCAATTCCACTACGCCAGTCGTCGGAAATTCTTATTAACTATTCATCACTCAGTACTAGGAATGTGAAATGATTCAGTTCAGATCAGTTTTCACAACCATTAACCATGCACCTTCGTGCATCGGTTTTGGTTGATGTCTTTTGGCTGCCCACGTGGATAAAAGAGCAGAATGAAGATTGGAATGTTGAGAGCAAATACAAGCGGGAGATGGGAAATTCACATAGACTGGTGCTAAGAAAATGATGAGTAGATGCATGCGCGCCAATGTTTTCGACACCCAGCCATATTGCTCAGTATCTGTAACCATCAGTGACCATGATCTCAGGGTCCCCAGCCAGGGAGCCTAAAGGGACCTCTGTGGTCCAGTCTCCTGGTTAGGGTTCTTATACACTCATGCCAGGTCTTCGTTTGACCGCCATGGACCCTTTTCCATCCGTTACCTGTCTCGGCAAACATCGCTCGCTGTGATAACCTATTTGGTGAAATGCGTAAAACATGCCCCAATCAACGTAATCTATGGAGGACGACTACTTGCTCCAATGGACGACCGCGACTACCTAAAACTCTACGCCTAACCTCAGCATTGCTCGTCCGGTTACCCCCACCAGACTCCTGCAATGCGTCGTAGACAGCGGTGTTTGAACACCGACAATCTATTTTTATCCTGTTCCCGTAGTGGCCAAGTCTCTGCACCGTAGAGCAGTACTGACTGAACTGCTGCAGCATATACTCGACCCTTGACAGACAGCCGGATGTCTCGAAGGCGCCACAAATGTCCCAAGTTGGCGAATACCAACCGAACCTTTTGTATCCGCACCGACACTTCATCTGTGATGCGTCTGCCAGGGGAGATATACCCGCTCAGATAGAAAAATTCTCTATTCCCTCTACTACTACCCCAGTAACCTTTAGGCTGTGCCGGACCAACCCAATCTCGATAGTTCCACTTCGAAGGCCGAGTTGTAACCATGACTGATACAGCATTGAGGACATCCGTTTTCCGTGACCTTTCGGTGGTTGTTTACCAGGCGTAGGAAGAACCTCGCTCGTAGCAGAGTATGGTCCGTGTCCACGGGAGTTGACCAGCAGGAGAGGCAGTCTTCAATGGATCCTCGTCAGCGGTGGCTGATGGCGATGTACTCGATGTGCCCAGCGCTGTGAAGAGGCTGGAGGTCTCCAGTGTCGTTTCTTGTGCGAGAAATTCGTGCTTGTCAGGAATAATCCGTGGTCCGCGTAGGGTCGAAGCAGACGATCTCCGTTGTCCGTTCGATTGTCTGGGATTGCGTGTGGTCCGCCAAGATTTGCGGACTCGTCCAGGGATCCCACTTGACCATTGAAGTCTCCGGCACCAACTTCCGACACAGTTCTCGACGGACGGCAATGTGACGCTCCAGTTCAACTGGTACGCTAACTCAAATCGACCACAAGGCAGTAAGCTACCGTTGACGTGACTCAGTACAAAATTGCAGATCCTATTGGACCACATGTGTTGAGTCTGACCACGCATTAGTTTTGATGCAGTTCACTTTCCGACTGACTGGTCGGTGACGAATTCAGCAAACTCGGATAGCTCATCATCGACTATCTGTTCCGGTAGTTCGTGTGCGCTGAGTCAGAGCTAGTGCGTGAGCTAAGTGCGCCTCAACGTGATGATGTAGATGAACAGTGGGATCAGATTAGGCGAGCAATACGTTCCGCAGCGAATG
>UZAN01047121.1:0-12611 GCA_900618425.1 Echinostoma caproni
GGAACCGAGATGGAATGACTGGGCTTTACAGGAAGGATTTTCACAGATCGATCAATACGCTCCCCATAGCCCTTCGATACTGGCAACTTCGTCGTCCCAGGCTAGTTGGGCTGCTCTGCTACAGAGCATTGAACCCGAGAGTCACCTCAAGTCTTCCAGACTACGTTCATGGCTCCAAAGTTCAACAGAACAATGAAGGAATTGCTCAATATCTGAAGAGGTGATTGGAAAGAAAGCCTATCAGAAATCTTATTCAACTACAGAACCACATCTCATTCGACAACGGAGGTACCACCTTACGAAATCACATTTGGTACAGGAACCAGAATGTAAAACTCATGCATACATGATAACTCTTACTTAACGGTAGGAGTAACTTGAAATCTGTAACATCCGTCGGGTGCTTCGTAATCACCAGATCTAGTAGTGAAGGCAGGCAGTTCGTCCTGCATCTTGCGTTTTTTTACATGTTGCCTCATTGCATTTTCTTGAAGCCACTGCGGGAATGCCTCTTCCTGTAATCCTGATCGGCTCGTTTCAAGCTCCCAATCTATATTTGGCATGTCGAAATCGCCCATTATCAGAGTTTTGCCAGGTTCCTTTACTAGGTCTGTGAGGACTCGATAGAGGTTAATATCCTCTTCACGACTCGAACTAGGGAACCGATAAATCAACGTCATGTTAACCTTACTCTTTGGAACGATCAGTGTATCTGCTTCAATTTTTATCTTACTTGTTTTAATCGCGACTTGAGCGCTCGCATTTGGCTCGTTCGTGTGCAGCGTGACGGTGAGCGTGCTATTCTTACCCAGGCTCATTTTCTTCCATTCAGATTTGTTGAATTACGCTCACAGTAACACTTGGCTCTTGTTTTCAAGTTGTTTCGAGATCACTTTGAGGTTTGTACAGTTTTTATTTGCTTATTCGATCGTTTGATAATGCAGTACCGTAGAAATTTGCCGGATCGTTCGTTTTGTTGACGCTTTGGGATCCACTTTCGGGTACGCGTCGCTCGTTGATCCATTTGGGAGTTACACGGAGTAATTAAGAAATCGCTGCACATAATCCAAGACGAGTTCGCGCCGTTGAAATCCAGACCGCACCTAACCAAATGGATTTGGTGGCGAGCGGCGATAAAAACACCAAGAAGCGTAGAAACCGAAGTTGGTACGTGTAGAAAATTTCTCGGACGCGCTACATAGCCCTCAGGAACGCAGCGGTCGAAATTGTGCGCACGACTGAACGCAACTACGAGTTTATGCTAGCAAAGGGCGCCAGGGACCATCCTAAGAAATATTACGGGTGTGCACAATCCAAAGAAACACTCAGGGATGGCGTGGGGCCGCTGAAGACTGGAGGGCAATCCGTTGCTGCAGACGACAACGGGAAAGCGGACACACTAGGTCTCTACGTTAGCAGTGTCCATCGTACTGACAAAGGTTTGCCCGCAACCTGGGGTCCCGCAGCTCTTCCGGTAGTTATAGACGATTCGCGTCTGACGAAGGATAGGTTTAGTAACTATCTAGGGAGATCAAATATGAACAATTCGGCTGGTCCCGACGGTATTCACCCAGCCATTGTGAAACCACCGGCAGGAATTTTAGCTCAAAATTGTCAACTATTTAAGCTGTAAAAGACTGTAAAACGACCGCCTTGGTAGCCATACATAAAAGGTCAGAAATAAGTAGCTATCGACCGGTAAGCCTAACTAGCATTCTTCTCAAGGTACCGGAAAGGATCATCAGATGCCATATCTGTGAGCACTTAGTGGATCATTCCATGCAGTGCCTTGCTCAGCATGGGTTCCTGAAAAATATTTTGTCTCACCAATCTGCTGTGCTTCCTGGATGAAGTAACTCGTAATTTGGATGAAGGTTGTGTTGTTTGAATTGATTGTTTGTTTTACTGCATCAATTTTGTTTTTATGATTGGTACGTATAAGACTTTAATTTTGCCCGACGAACAATCTGATTGGTTCAGGACTATATATATAAACGCTTGTGATTCCCTTCCCAAATGTGATTTTTGTCCAGTGGACTAAAGAAAATATATCGAGAGCATTTCCTGAAGAATTGACTTTTGACAAAGGCAAATGTGTGGAGGTACGCTACTTTGACTTCAGTAAAGCTTTCGACTATGTGAACCATCACCTACTATTGATCAAGTTGAAAGCCGTCGGCATAGAGGGGCAGATATGTAGCTGGCCATCTGACTTCTTAAGTGATTGATTTTTCTAGCTAAGAGTAGGTAGCTCCAGCCCCAGCCTGAGGAACGTCACCAGTGGAGTACCTCACGGATCGGTACTGGAACCCATTTGATTCCTACTATGTATACATGACCTAGCCGTAGCGTTTCATTCACCTAGCTTTTTCTTCGCGGACGATGTAAAAGTCGTAGGATCAGCGGGGTATGGGCTTGGAGAAAATGCCTCAGGTTGTTTAAGTTTGTCCTTTTAAAAGAACAAACCTCCCTTAGATGTGTTGTGACGCAGCTGGGCCATTGACTATAACGTTCAAAGACAGCACGATGTGGTCACTCTTGCCCTGGAGGCAGTGCTGATGAATTGTATCCTTGAGGTGACTATCACCTGTTATGACGAGGTCTAGCAATGTGGGGGCTTGCCCGTTCCTGATTCTGGATGGGCTTGTGACGTGGTGAGACCAGGTCGACTAGTAGCCTTTTAAAGGTATTATTCGCGGCGTGAAGTTTGCGCCAAGCTATTCCCTGAGCGTTGAATTCTCCTTTTATCAGAGGTTGTGATTCTAGTTCGCCACAGGAGGGTAAGCGGTATACTACTCCTAGCACCAGTGCCTCAGACCGTGTTAGAGGAATTTGGACCCAAAGGGGATTGGAGGGAGTGATAGAATGATCGCTTGGGGGAGATGGTCACTTGTATAGAGGATCACACCACCTGCTTAACCTTCAATGAGTCTCTTCAGATCACGGAGTAACCTGCGTTGGGTACTTCGCTATCGCTGTTTTCTGCGTCATGGGGTTTCTTGTCATCCACTAACTGTTTAACTTTGTTTAACTGTTAACTGTTTAACTATTAACTTTGCTTAACCTTGTTCGAGATACTGAGACAGTTAGTGGAAATACTTTTCAGAGCCCACTCACCTGAAATGTCAGTAGAAGCAGGGTTAGACGGGGATCTTTGAGAAGGGGCTCCAATTTGGGCAACACGTTTGCAATAAGTGGACTGTGGAGATGGTCCGGATTGCCGATTATTCTGCTGCATGATTACCTCGACCTGCTGAAGAGGTTCAGAGCACGAGTAGAATGAAATGTGGGGAGAAAAGAGACAGTTTTTGATCCTCTACGGGAGTGTGTGAAGTATCCTTGTCGCACACACGTATCTGCGTCATGGAGAAAGGGAGACTGTGGTGTCAATAACCCGGCTGGAAACAGTAATATGAGGGGTTTGCTGAGCAAACCGTAGAACTGTAGAACGGTAGAGAGACTGCAATTAGGGTGCGTGCTCATTTGCATTGTTCAGTATTACTTAGTAGTTCGAAAATTTGGAGCAAAGGTGGTTGGCCTCGGGAATGTCATGAAGTTTTGAAATGAACCTAGGATTCCCGACTGACTCACATTTTTCCCCGATCCTTTATCGTTTCTTGTTTTCTGTTTTGGAAGATCTAACTGGAAAGTCGGGAAAATTAGGTGTGGGGGAATTTATTATTTTGCCTGAGGGCTGGCGCTGCTAGTTAATCTGTTAGAATGTTCAGTAAAGTTAACAAGTTGTGTGATAGCATACGTGTGAAAAAACAAATCCACGTCAGTATTTTCATGTTATTTTTTTGGAGAGCTAAGTAGAGTATGTAGGTGCTTATCTAGGTGAGACTTCACTGGCACTTTGCTTATTGAAGAGACTATCTATTCTTGCAATGCTCTGCAGAATGAAATTACCACAAAAGTGAAGAACGATGTGCGAAGGGTGGTACGGGGTTGAGGTTTATATAACTGTTTGCTATTACCGCGTGTTCCACCCGTGGGGGATGAAGCGAAGAACTAACCTACTAGGCCAGGGTAGAATAGGTGATGTAGAATAAATTAGTCAATTCTACTTCGCCTGAATTCCAGAGGATACAAACCGCTAGTCCGTCGGGGTAGAATAGGTGGTGCATTTCAACCACCGCAATCGTTGCCGCTGTTTAAACTCAGTCAAGAGCAATAACATGACGGCTCCGGCCAGAATGAACAACGTGACCACAATATTCTCAAAAAGGAATAATATAGTTGTCAAAAATGAAAGGAAAATCTTTCTCAGTGATGTGAGTGAAAGCCCTTCCAACAAGGAGGAGAATACAGAAGACATTTTGCTGGGTGAATGGTTATGATTTGAAAAGGAAAGGTTAATATTTAAACAGAAAACATTTACCTTTTGTAAGTTAGTAACCTGAACAAGTTGCGTACCACTTATTAGAAACAATGAAGGAGGGGAGTTACCAAAGTCATGCCTACACACTTGTCAGTTCTGATGGGTGGATTTCATTTAACGGACCAGCGTTTTATATCATCGATAGATGACTGGTATTCAAACTGCGGATATAAAAGTCGTCTACATATACATAGCGAAGTTTGCAGGTAATGCACTATGTCGTTAGTTAATTCAAATAAAAAATAGAAGAAGGATAAGAACAGATTCTTGAGGGATACCAATTGTAATTGGACATGATTCAGATAATGTGCCATCAACTCTCCCAGCAAAGATGTGACAAAAAACTGCGGTTGAGAGTTAAAACAAGACCAATGATTCCATATGCCTCAAGTTTGTGTGTAAATGGGACGTGTGGGACTGTATTCGGGGCTTCAGTAAAATCTATGTAAATAGCGTATGAGTTTTGCCATCGTAGTGAACCTTGATCAAACTATTCATGACAGAAAGAGTATTACTGATGCAGGATGTATGAGGTAGAAATCCCTTGTGAAAAGACGAAAGTACATTGCTCGCGCAGAGATGTTTCAGGATAGCCTGCTTTAGGATAAACTCTGGAATTTTGCTAGATAGTCTGGTCAGAGATATAGGACGGCAGCTTGCTGAAAGCAATCTACTGCCTTTGTTGCCGACAAGGGAGAGTTCGTCTCCCAAATAGACCAACGAATGAAGCGTAGAAAAGATTGGATCCCCAAACGTCAACAAAACGAATGATCCAACAAACTTTTACGGCGCTGCAGCAATAAACGATCAAATGAGCAAATAAAATATGTAAAACCCGAAAAGTGATCTCAGAACAACTTGAAAGCAAGATCCAAGTGTTATCATGGGCGTAATTAAAAAAATCTGAATGGAAGAAATGAGTTTTGACAGGAATAGCACGCTCGTCGTCACGCTACCTTCGAACGAATCAAAAGTGAGCGGTCAGCACACGAATAAAATAAATAGGGTCCAGATAAGTCACAACTAATAGGATGGATGCACAAATAAACAAAGGAGATAGAACGTTAAATTGTGTATGTACGTATAAGGCGAATGTTGTTGGACAAGTGAAACATGAAAGTCAGGAAATGGGATCAAAAGTGGTTTGTCTGGGTTTTAAAGGAAGGGTTTTCAAAGATAGATAGAAATAGAAAGAACTGCGTCTGTCCAGCGAAAAGTGTGTATTTTCTTTCCCCTGTTCGCCGAGCTTGGCAATTTGTTTGCAAACGTTTCATCACCAGCCGAGGTGACATCATCAGTGCTTGTGAAGTGGCAGTCTTCTGCCTGTGTCCGTTCGTTTATATATATGTTCTTCTACACCGGCTATTTTCGTCCCCTGTTCTCACTGTGTTCGACTCGATTCGCCGTTGAACTGCTACGAGCGAGTGGGGGTGGGACGGGGTGAAGTTGCCCTTACGTCTCAATTGCGGTTTCCGTCAGTTCTCAGGTCACGGCACATGGAATCACTGGTCTTGTTTTAACCCTCAACCGCAGTTTTTTTCTTGTCACATCTTTGCTGTAAGGGTTGATGTTACATTATCTAATAATGTCCAATTTCAACACTCCAATGCAACTGAAGGACCAAATAACGCAACAAAGGTCACGCTGTGACCCACCCTCTCTTGGATACATGTCGGGTTTGCGAGCCAGATGAAATGTCCTTTAATAATTACGGGGGTATATTTTGTCATACTCCATAGAACAATAGGGGTTTAGGTTGCGTAGTCTATTCTCGCCTGTCTTACTGGGAGGAAGCAACAAAAATAAGCATGGAGTTTAGAGGAAGGGCATGAAGTAATGGATGGGTAGTGGTGGGTGTAACAACCAAAGTGCGATTGTCTTGGTCCGAGCGAAACAAAAAGATCTTGGCTTTTTCCGTTTAAGCAAATGACTCTTTCCTCGTTTTGGATGGCAATTATCAAACCTCAAAGAAGCGCTTAGTCCAAATTATCAAGAATCAAGCCGATCAAAAAATAATATACGGTAACATTTTAATAATAATAATAATAATAATGGTATATTTCTCGAAGCCCGTGAAGCATGCTAGTGCTCATGATCAAATGTACAACAATTTATAAAATCTCGTTCCAAACAAAGAATAATTGTACAGAAAGGGTAAGAACGTAATTTTCCAACGGGTGCAGAAGACATCGTAACCATGAATTGCGGTAAAAAAGGAACACAAAGTGGACAAGGTCAGGTCAGGTTTCTAGGACGAAAAAAGTCTTTCACCTAACGTGCGTCCAGATTCATACACCACTAGGATTTAGGACTTCCTATGGTGCTACGACGTGAATATTGTTTTCGTGGGTTGTCATGATTAGTTTACCTTCTCTAGATTCGGACAGCTACCCCAGCGAGCAACAATACCAGGGGTTTACTTCAGGTGATACTGTTTAGAGTGAATTCAAAAAGGTTTACAGAGGGAGGAAAGGTAAGAATTAGAAACTAACAGTACCATTGTGAAGTTGCACTTTAGCACTCATATTAGAGACCGGCAGTTGTAGTACATTCAGCACTGGCCAGCAAAGGGAGCATCGTGTCGTATAATGGAGTACTGGGGGTGATCTGTTATGGAGGTCACATCAATGAAGACGATTGTCTTATGAAGAAGATTGAGGAAGACACAGAACTGGGGTTGAAAATATCCGCTCGGGAGATAGTGCGCTGAAACGAGTTCGAAGCATAGGAGGAGGATAGTAAACGTGAAAGCTTTAGCATTTCAGGGGAAGAGCTGCAATCGAACCAAGGAAGTGCAATGGAAAACAGTAGGACGAAAAATGGATTATAAATAAACTGTTTCATGGATCGATATAGATGGACTGACTTCTGTGAAGAAGGAATAATGGACTTTGGAGCTTCACCGTTAACGGATTGTCTGCTTTATATTATTTGTTATTTAGACGTTGGTCGATCTGATGTGGGACTGACTACACTCTAGACACGCAACCTTAAAACACCTTGTAGGTGAAGCAGGGTGTGTGATCCTCATCCTAGTCGGGAATGCAGACGCATGTAGTCTAAATGGTGGAAACAACCACGCCCAACAACCATTGCCGGAGCCAGATTGTTCATCGTGGGTGTAGACCCCAAGCCTTCGGCAGGCACAAGCCAACCAAATCTGAAAGATTAAGGCGAAACTCGGTAGTCTGGGGGTAATACCGGGTTGAGAAGGGGAGAGGGGGGTAAAAAGCATGTTGTGAATGAACATGCGGAGAGGTTTGATGCCCAAAAGTGTATATATATCTATATATAAATATATATGCAGAGGAAAAATGGACGGGGGTGGATCAGTAGGATTGACATGATAGAACGGAACTGAAATGTAAAGAACTTTGGGTGACAAAACTAGGGTAGGGTATCAAGTAAAAGGTTTGTGTTCCGCTGACCTACCTTTGAAACTCGACCAGTGAAGTGATTGGAGAGGAGTTGAAAGGTGAACATTGATGCCCAATCAGAATGCGCCAAGGATAGGAGCAGGATCGGAGGGATCGAGATGAGAGCATGGAGCAAAAATACTTAGAACTCCGGAGGGCTAATCTGGCGCATACAGGAACGACACCCAAGAGATTTCGAGTTAGGATTATTGGGTCACAATACGTGTATAAGTATGTACTAGAATTTATTGTGTTCCACAGTTCCAGCTATGAAGCTGAATCCGTGGCAATAATCAAAATAGCATAAGGCAGTCACACCTCTAACAGCTAGCCTGAATCACTAGTCAGCCAAAATGTTATAAGTAATCACAGAAAATATCTATGGTAATAAAACATAAATAGAAAATGGGTGATTTGAGTTACCTTTCAGTAGATTCTGGACTAAATATGAAAATTTTACGCGCTTTAACAGATTAGGCAAACTAATATTGAGCCTTACCGCCGAAACGCATTCAATATAAAAGAAAGAAACGGTTAGTTCAACAAAGAGCGTCCAATCGAAACGGAGGGTCATAATTGAACAACAAAAAGCAATAAATTCCATTTACACATAAACAGAAAGCACATAAAGCACATGTCCAATAAACATACTTCACAGTAAAAAAGGGCGAAATATGAAGTCCAGAATAGAAAACTCTCTAACATAGAAACCACTGTCAGAAAGAATGGCAGTACAATAGAATGGCGATAAAGGTAAGGAAGTGCAAGGCAATTGGAAGAAATTTCAGTCTTATTTGATGTAACACCGGCCACCTAAATTCTTCCCAGCGGACAATGTCACCTCAGTTAGTTTCTTTTTCAGGCTCCTCCTTATTACTTACACTCCAAAACAAAAGAACTCACTGGACTTACAGCAATGCACTTGCTAACTTTCTTCCCTTGAGATTTAGAAGACTTTTAGCAGTACGTCTATATAACCCTTATCCCATAACCCGGGTGCCAGTAGGCTGCTCTTAATGGACGCAGGTGATGTACATCTCTTTTTATCTTGCCGCTAACATTATACACCACAGCCATTGGTAAAAATACATCTCCGTTTGTCCCGACTGCATTGTTTATGACCACTGACCATTAACTAAGTGTTGTAGCTTCAGATGTCACCAGTACGATGCCGTTCACGTTGAAATTGCATTACTGAGAAGGCCACTTCCTTCTCAATTGCAGGATCGGTACGTACATCCTCATCCACCAATGTCAAAAATTATTAACCAAGTGTTTCACTTGTCTCTAGTGTCTGCTGTAACTCTCCGTCATTGTGAAACCATCTATGCTTTCATCATTCTTCATCAACAACAATAAACTGTTTGGAGACGATGTTTTTCTTTTTTTATCTTCCGACAAACATGGCACCAGCGGTGGGCTGTTTCTTATCCTTGAGATTTCTACAAACAACTTGATAGCGTTTCCTTGTGCATTGATTGCTCCTTTGTTAACTCAAGCAGTACTCTGCGCATTGAGCGGATCATCCTCTCCCATATGCCTTCTCTATGACTTGAGAAAGGAGATTTGAAAAATATTTTATTCTATCACATGCAGACGATCATTAACTTTGTTTCCCTCTCAGCGTTTAGATGTATCCTTCAGTTCTGATAAAGTGCACAAGAAATTTGATTCTTTATCACTTGTAATCTCTGAAGTTCTTCTTGTTCTACTAATTTACCTCAATAGACACAGGATAAGCGAATCGGTATTGAGACTACCAGATTTCTCTAATTGCACGACTTGGGTTTGTAGGCATGTCAACACGCAGCCATATTTCTATCCCATTCGTTTTGTACTCTACACAGCAGTAGAACAGCCATCAAATGCTAATCTGCAGAAGTTACCATTTTTGACATACCGAACATTGGCCTAATACTCGCTTCATAGCACCGATCCCCTTGACAATACAATATTTTTTGCCAATCGCTGACAAACCGTGTGACGTACCAATGTGTCCTTCTCTACTGTGGTAGTGGTAAATAATATGAAAAGTTATCAGATATCGGTTGGGTAGGTTCACCGGATGCTTGAAATGGAATGAGTCGTTTGCGCAACCAAGTCACCCACTGACAAAAATCAAGCCGCTATTCATAACTGGACAAAGGTTCCTCAAAGAATGGGATATATCTCCATTTCGCGCTCCTTGAAGTTTTGACTGTGATGTTAATTCACCGAATGTCTTTCTGCACCATTCTTAAAACCTTTTTCACTTCTTCAATGTATTCATTAAAGAGATTTCTTGCACTCAAGGTACTTTCATATCTCGAAGACTACGTAATGATAATGCAAGAGATGTAGCAAATTCATGCAAATGACTTCAAAAGTTTTTATCATTGCGAATCACGATGCAGAAGCTGTTCTAGGTTTGTCAACAAAATGGCTGTGTTCAAGTGCTACAGTTTTATTCACCTCCACGACATCTAATGAGACCGATAACAGAGACAAAGGTTGTGGGATATAGCTCTGTTGGAACATGGACCCCCACCAACTATGTCTCTACTTCTCTTTCTGTTGATAAACCTCTCGAAGTAGGATCAGCAATATTTTGTTGTGACCGGATGTCACGCCACTGAGACACCGCGGAATACTGATGCACGATACCTAACCGGCTGGCAACGAATGTAAAAACGTGTTGATGTGCTTTCTATATAATACCTGACAATTATTGAATCCGTACAGTACCAAACCTCGCTGAACATCTCCAACAGAGCCCTATCATGATTCCGAGGATTGCCGCAGACAGTTTCAGTCATGGCGTGGATAGGGGTTTGATAGTTGCCACTAGAGAATTATTGAATAGCAACACACTGTAAGCCGGATTTCTTTCTGGAACACATCAAACTTATGCCACGGACCCATAATCTGTCTCGAATGCATCACAGAAAATATGCAACTCTGTTCTTCTCGCTTCTTCCCAGTCTTCTTCCTCATACTTCTTGGGATTTTAATCATGTCTATACACTTATCAATTCAAACCCAGCTTTTCCAAATACTAAAATCAGCTTCATTGAGGGGTTTGTCTTAACCCATATGGGATTTACATGTCTGCAACAACTGATTTGCTGGGAGGCACAGGGGCCACCAGGCCTAGTGAGTCGAACCAAGAACCGACGCTGAACAACATACCTCTTATCTAGTTATTGGGCGTCCGCAAATTCTACGTTGTACCTTCGCAATACCTGATGCATCAACTTTGAGTCTTCTGTAATCAAGCAGTTGTCCGATTCCATCCCATACGACGCAAAGTTTGAGGGCCCCAAAATCACCCAAATTATTGACGTCCAAACCGCATAAAGATTGTTCTGACTGCCAAGTCTTTGGTCGAGTACCAAATACACCTCCGGTGTGTCGCATCCAATTAATAACAAATCTTCTCTATCATTGTCTTCCGGTGGAAGATCTGCCAAATCGAGCCATCTTTTCATTCTTTCAAAGATGTTCCTATCGTTTAATGAACGGGTAGTTCTCTTGTGACAACAGCTTACTCCACACAGTGTTTCCACTTAATTCAGAGACAGTACCGGAAAAGCACCGCTGACAAATTTTGTCTCATTTGATCCAACCAGTGTATTAATATTCGAAGGGTTGGCTGAGCACCAATCAACGTAGTGCATTCGCCTTAATAAGCGCAGTACCCAAAAAAAGAGGCCGAGGTTGGTATAAGACAGCCGCGGGTAGTAGCTGCTTTGCTAATAAAAGATGCCTCCGCTCAATCGGATATGAATGAAATGAAGTCCAACTGAGAAAACAAAGTCATCGAAAGGAGGGCTCAGTCAAAAAGGAATCCCTATGAAGAACCGCACAGAGAGGAAATCGGTGTGGGATCAAATACCCATGAAAAATGTCAGCCCTCGGGTGCTACGCCCAAGGGAACTCAAAAATGAAATTATCTAAACACAGAGCACCCAACACTGCTACAGAGAAGTTTAAAAACGCGGTATACAAAAGTCTGCAGTGTTGGAAATAAGTAGTGTGAACTGAAAACCGGATGCCCAGGATATGACATGGTCACTTTTTCCAAAACATGGTTTCATCAAGACACGTAACTGATTACCTCATACCTCCGGACTTTACTATGTATAGGACAGATAAAGAGGTGGGTAAGGGGGGCGGAGTGTTGATTCTCGTAAAGAATCAATTTGCTCAGTGGGAAACCATTAAACTGAGACTGTGCATCCCCACTGTGCAAACAGTGGGATGCACTATTCGGAACCGGGGAAGACACTTCGTCATCCTTGGAGTTTACAGAGCACCCTCGAATCAATCAGAAGAGAATAGACAGCTGATAAACCCACTTAGCACGTTACTTAGGAAAACAAAGAAGACGATCATAGTTGGCGATTTTCACCTGCTCGAAACTGATCGGGAATACGCTGACTCTGGAGATAGTCTCTCTAAAGAGGAGTTCCTAAGATTTTTCAATCATTAGGTTCCTTATCAACATAACAAACAACCAACTCGATTCAGATATGGGCAGACATGGGTCATTTTAAATCTAGCGCTTACCCGGGCGGAGAAAGATGTTAGTGAAGTGACTGTGGAAGTCCCGCTGAGCAACAACGATCATAGTGTAACCACGTTTAGGACGTGTATAGCTCAGAAAAAGCCCCATCGCAAATTCATCAGGAACTTCGGTCGACCTACTTCAAGAGAATGGTTCAACCATTTGGTGGTTGCCCAATAAAAACGCATCTGTTGAGGAAAACCTCGGCGTACTTTTTGAACCCCCAGTGCAGCTTACTGAAAGTTACGCGCCGTTGGAAGTGAAGAGG